>CM060955.1:135175165-135300165 GCA_030765055.1 Mantis religiosa | reverse complement strand
GATGACGACGATGATGACGATGACGACGATGATGACGATGATGATGATGACGATGATGATGATGACGATGATGATGATGATGATGATGATGATGATGATGATAATGATCATAATGATGATGATAATGATAATAATGATGATGATAATGATAATAATGATGATGATAATGATAATAATGATAATGATAATGATAATAATGATAATAATAATGATAATAATGATAATAATAATGATAATAATGATAATAATAATGATAATAATAATAATAATAATAATAATAATAATAATAATAATAATAATAATAATAATAATAATAATAATAATAATAATAATAATAATAATAATAATAATAATAATAATAATAATAATAATAATAATAATAATAATAATAATAATAATAATAATAATAATAATAATAATAATAATAATAATAATAATAATAATAATAATAATAATAATAATAATAATAATAATAATAATAATAATAATAATAATAATAATAATAATAATAATAATAATAATAATAATAATAATAATAATAATAATAATAATAATAATAATAATAATAATAATAATAATAATAATAATAATAATAATAATAATAATAATAATAATAATAATAATAATAATAATAATAATAATAATAATAATAATAATAATAATAATAATAATAATAATAATAATAATAATAATAATAATAATTAATAGCTAGGGGTCCCGGGTTCGATTCCTGGCGTTGGGGGTTGGGATTTTTCTCTGACCAAGATAATTCCTTATCTACCCCAGAGTCTGGAGGTATGAAATGAGAGTGCAAATGTGTGCGTGATCTAATTATTAAAATCCAAGGAATACGAAATAAGATCTTCGATATGTTCCAGAGTAGAACGACCGCCGATATGACCATTGGAGTTAAAGGCGGGGTACAAATGGAGCAAATAAAAACAAATCCATTAATTGTAATTTCATATATTTAACATTTAAAATATAGAATACAGTGGATCATTTCGTATTGTTGTGGAATCCTTTAACAAGAAAACGAATTAGGGATTGTAGAAAGGGACAATAACACAAAAGTAATTCCCTGCGCCCACTATCGCGTGTTTTCGTGTAGTATTATTAACATCACACTCAAATCAATTCAGGACTGCTTTTTTAATTGATTTATTGATCGATCAGGGCATGTGCGCTCTACAGATCATTGATCATAGAAATTATTTATATATATTATACAATGAATAACAATGAAATGAGGAAAGCCCCATAAACTAAATTTATACAACAATCTTTCAATGTGACTTGATTTTTCCAATGCTTATGCCGAAAGTTTTCTGCCAGCAGTATTCAATGTTTCAATCATTGAAATATCCAGTTTGATATTTCCTAGGGGTCTTCATCTATATTTTGAGCCACGGTCTTGTTTCTTAGAAACGAGTGGACTAATTAAGTATCTCGTAAGCTTATAGCAGCTTTTTGAATAAATTAACAGTTGTTTGACTATGGGAAATATTTCCAACTAGCAGAAAATTATGAAAATGAATTTTTAAATTCCGCCGACATTTTTGTATATATTTACACATAGCGTATTTAAATTGTCGAAAAGTTAAACCGCAAATTTATCTTAGAAACTAAGAGAAAGTTACTATTTTATCAAATTGTATGGATCACTATGTAGTAACTGGATTTGAAAGTCTGTCCGCACTAAATTAATGTATGCAACTAAAGTTAAAAGGCAAAATAAGACTGCACTTACGAATTGAATAATTTTTTACCTGGGAGTATTAATCATATTTAAAAGTAAGTCTGACATAGAATTATTGCTTTAAGGTGCAGTTTATTGCTGGAACACTTTTCCTGCGCCACATTCTACATCTATTGCATTTAAATATGCATAAAAATAAATTATGAAGTACTTGATAAATTGCTCCGGCCTACCATTTCAAGGATTTGTATTAATAAATTATGTCAAAAACACGAAATATTGAGGTCACTACCGGGATTCAAAATTAAACCGGCACCCCCTTTCTATCACTAACTGCTTTGTCCTTTTTACTGGCAATAGTGAAGGGTTTGCTTTTCCAATGCAAATGTACTCGAAGACGAAGGTCGTAACATTTATTTTCCACAATTTTATTGTATCGATTACGTAACATAAGTATGGAAAGTATTGCAGTCCACCCAAAAGATTATATTAGATTTCACTTGAAATACAGATCTTGACGCCCTGAAATCAAAAATTTTTGGAAAATGGTCCGTGTGTGTGTGTGAGCAGCATAATTCGAAGTCGTAAGTATGTGCTCCAAAGAATGGTTTCAAAAATCCTCTTACAAAATGTTACTACACAAAATATTTATATCTGTTAAAGCACACAGCATACCTAAAACATGTTTTTGTAGAGCTGACTTCCGAGATCTTCCTTATTGTTAGTTTTAATTTTCTAACATTTCTACTTGTGAAGTCTTTACTCATGTTTTCCCCTCTAGAGCAAGATTTATCGTCCGTCTGCACGGGTAATCTCCCAGTCACGTACATACTTGGCTGGCAGACACACGTCGCATCTCCAGGTCACACATACTGGAAGTCAAATCAAATTTCAAAAGTATATTCACAATTATCGTAATAATCACGAAAGACACCTTATGAAAGGATATGTTTGGAAATACCATCATCTACATCAATACAGCTGTAGCATATTCTCGGGACATTCCATTCACACGCATTGGTTGAGCTTCCAGAATAGTACAAATTTCTGTCCTGATATTTTAATTCCTTCAGTGTGTTAAGGTTAATTTTGTTTAGTTTATTTTTAAACTTTATTCATAAATAAAAATTATGTGATATAAACTTAGGGGACAGAGCAGGCCATAAACCATTATTAACGTGTCTATCTTCAAAATTTTTCGAAATAATCGTAATGATTCATCAGCTGTATGCGCGGTTGCAGAGTCCTGTTGGAAATTTCCAGACCGACATGCAATATTTGAAACATGGTGCCAATGTAATATTTATTATCTTTTTGTATCAATGCAACACACATAAAATATAGGTCCTATTATTTTGTATCCATTTATTACGTACCATGCTCCGAATTTTTGATCTCGCATGGTAATTAAATGAACGAAATTCGGTTTTCTGTAGCTTAATATCAGCTGTGTTGTGGTGATACAAGATCGTCTACATGAAATCATATATCGTTAGTGAACAGTGTTAATCGTAGATAAATTGTTTCATCTTTATCATTTATCTAAATCTAGATACCGAAATTTACCGAACTCTGGTGATCACGTGGTAGAAATTTCTATACAATAAATGTTGTAGCTTCCGAAATGTGAGTTCTTTTGTGCAAGTTGCCTAAGAGGCTTTTTTTTTTGCCCGCCTCGGTAGCGTAGATGGTACAATGCCTGCCTCACGCTCAAGAGGTCGCGAGTTCGAATCTCGGTCAGGGTGAGTTACCTGGATAAGCTTTTCTTCCGGGGTCTCCCTTATCCTGAAATACGAATGTCCGGTAACTCTAAGCTCCATGAACCCCGAACTCATTTGAGCCTCATTTTATCCATTCCATTAATCGTCCGATACGACAACGTTGGAGGACGTAGAGAGAGAGAGAGTGAGAGAGAGAGAGAGAGAGACTTTAACGTAAGCGTTCTAACCTTTCTCCGATTTTATTTTATTTTATTTTATTTTTGGCCCGTAATTACAGGCCATTTTTAAGTTTCTGTCGCTATCAGGAGCTGATCCCGTCTCCCTGAATTGATTTACAGATAAAAAGCGGCCTCTCTTCTAGGAACACGCACTTCTGGAAATTTCCCTAAAACTTCCGTATACGATGGTGTAAGCACACACAGGATATAGATAAAATAATTTGAACAGTGGTAATAAAGGGATGGTTGAGATGGATGGTCAACAACATAGGTAAGGCACGTGTCACGCTTGACTGTGGCTGTTCATTATTGACTAGTATCAGTACCGGTTGTTCACGAGTGGTGCACAAGTCATATTTGCATTCAGAGACACAGGTAGACTGGCAATGAAAGATTAACAGAGTTTCATGGAAGGCAGAGAGTGGGGACTCGATTAACTGGAGCAACAGTAACCAAGACAGACAACTTATTTAATGTTTTAAGAGCAACCATTTCAACAGTCATCCAGCCTACAGAAAACATGGAAAGACTTCATCATGTAAAAGTAAGTGAGAGAAAAACAAAATCATATAACAGAGATCGTCGTTTCACAAACAAGACTTGTACCTGAACCACACAGAACAACTGCGGCTAAAGTGACTGCAAACCTCGATTGTCATCTTCTAGATCCTGTATCTATAGACAGTCCGTCGAAACTCCATAAAGTAGATATTCCAGGACGAGCTGCTATATCTGAGCAATTGGTGACTAACATCAACGGAAAGAAGAGTAAAAAAATGGTGTGAGGAGCATAATTCATGGCCGGCTGATCAGTGGAAACTGATATTTTCCAATATCAGTCCGGATTTATGTCTGGAAAACTCCAAAACAGTCCTCAATCATGATTGCTTGATCAAATTGTTAAGTATAGTGGTGTATCTGTGATGGAGTGGGCAGCCATATCATGGGATTTTGCTGGTTCCCCTCATTTTAATCAAGGATGATCAGGTGCACCCCAACAACAATGCCATATTTCAGGAAGATAATGTACCCATTCACTCAACCAGGACAGTATAGCCATGGTTTGAGGAGCATGGGAATGAACTGTATAATCGTCCCTGGCCAATACAATCCCCGGATTTGAACATTATCTTACCAGTTTGAGTGGTATTTTAGAACAGATTACGTAGCAGATTTCCGCCTCCAACGTCACTCCAGGGGTTAGAGGACGTTCTGATAAAAGAGTGGCATAGCATTATACTATACGCTATACAATCATTGTATTCCAGTATTCCAAGAAGAATTGCAGCTGTATTACGAGCAAATGCGCGTCCAACCCCTTATTAATGAACCGTTCCAACTGATCCACATTATTTGGCCTATCTCTGTACATATCATATATAAACGCCATTTGTTAACTATATAATACGATCCAGGCATTTTTCCCGCCTCGGTAGCGTAGATGGTAACATGTCTGCCTCACGTTCAAGAGGTCCCGAGTTCGAATCTCGGTCAAGGTGATTTACCTGGATAAGGTTCTTTCTGGGGTTTTCCCTTATCCTAAAAGACGAATGTTGGGTAACTGTAAGCTCCATGGACCCTGGGATCATTTGAGCATCATTTCATCCATTCCATTCATCGTCCGATATAACATCGTTGGAGGACGTAAATTAAAAAAGAATGGATTCTGGCATTTTGAAAATTGTTCAAACGAAACTAAACAGTTTCAAACACTTCTAATATTAAAGAGTAGAGCCAGACCTAAAAATTCAATGCGATAGCCGGGATTTGAAACACGGATCTTCTGATTTCCGTCCAGCCGCTCAACCATTTGAGCTACTATGGCCAACGTGCCGATATGGCATTAAATTTTCCAACTGAGTCGTGTTTTTTCAGGGAAACCACTAGGAGTTGTCATAAACACATGAGACAGCTACCTTAATGGCGACTTATATTCTCTAAGTACTTTAAGGCCCAGGCTTTATAGTTCGGACCACTATTAGGTACAATTAATGGAAATTAATTGTTCTTTCACACTAGCCATGTGTAGGACGCACTATGAAAGGGTAGAGCCAGACTGAAAAATTCAATGCCATAGCCAGTATTTGAACGACGGATCTTCTGGTTGTCGTCCAGCCGCTCTAACCATTTGAGCTACTATGGCCAACGTGCCGATACGACATTAAATTCTCCAACTGACTCGTGTTTTTCCCAGTAAACCACTAGGAGTTCTCATAAACACATGAGACAGCTACTTTAATGGCGACTTACTATGTTGTAAGTATTTTAAGGCCCGGGCTTTATAGTTCGGACCACTGTTAGGTACAATTAATGGAAATTAATTGCTCTTTCACTCTAGCCATGTGTAGGACGCACTATGAAAGAGTAGAGGCAGACTGAAAATGCAATGCCATAGCTGGGATTTGAACCACGGATCATCTGGTTTCCGTCCAGCCGCTCTAACCATTTGAGCTACTATGGCCAACGTGCCAACATGACACGTCAGATGGAGAATTTAATGTTATGTCGGCACGTTGGCCATAGTAGCTCAAATGGTTAGAGTGGCTGGACGGAAACCAGAAGATCCGTGGTTCAAATCCCGGCTATGGCATTGCATTTTTCAGTCTGGCTCTACTCTTTCATAGTGCGTCCTACACACGGCTAATGTGAAAAAACAATTAACTTTTAATATTATTCGCCTGTGAACTGGATTAGAACAAGACGTAGCATTGACGCACGTGGGACGACAAGAACGGATGTAGGACGTGAACACAGGGAAATGCAATGAAGGTCGCACGGGGCGTTCGTCTGCCGACCAAGTTTTGTAGCAGAGGTACTATATAGCCCGTGTGGGACCTTGTAACCCATATCGGGCGCGTCCTTCGGGTAACGGATGAGGGATCCCACCAGATATGGTGAGGTGATCCGAATACTCCAGAATAAGGACCTGTGGACCAACAAGGAGCCCAGTTCCTGGGGGCTTTAAAATACTGTGACACCCTCTCTCCAGGGGATATAAATATGGAGGGCCCTGCCCAGGGTTAAAGGTGAAGACGGACAGAGAAGGTCCGATAGCTAAGCGAAGGCAGCTTCTCCAGGGGAGAAAACCTCGATTAAAAATCCTGCAAGTCTGAGGGCAGTAAGGTGGCAACCCCACTATCAGACTAAAAGCTTAAAGGTAATGAGCCGGATGGACAACAACTAAGCAAAAATAACAAATTATAGAAATGAACGGAGAGCGCATATTGAGAGAATGCCGAGAGATAGGATCCCAAGAAGAGTTATAAACTATAAACCTAGAGGAAAGAGACATCCGGGAAGACCACGAAAACGATGGTCAGACATGTTTTAAGCCGGAACAGGCAGCATTGCCTAGCCCTTGGAGTGAAGAAGAAGAAGAATATATCAGTGTTAACAAGAAGTGTATGCTCCATCTTGAAAGTTCCAGCCTTAGCTATGAGAGTCCATTACTGTACAGCTGAATGACGAAGCATCTGCTTCCATTTCTCTCATTAAGGGGAAAGAATTTCTAAAAGTTCCTAAGGATCAAATGTCATAACGTGACCTTACACTTCAGGTTAAAATAACATTTCATTATTAGTACGTACCTGCCTTTCCCAGGAGCGGTAATTAAAGGCTGAGACCTCTACGTGACCAGAAGAATACTACCTTGATTAAAACCGTTTGAGTGACTTCTAACTTTTATTCCTTTTATAATTCGTCAAGTGACATGACATTCTCGTGTGGACGTAGAAAGAAAATAAATTAACAAAGTTCCGTAGAACACACTAAAAGGGTCTGTGCACTTAATGACCGTTTGACTTGCACAAATATGACTTCCTTAAAAGGTAAGTGAGGAGACCTAAAGGCGTAGCGGGCTTTAGGGGTTAAGATCGTGTATAAAATAAGAATCACATATTAATCACTAATTTAAAGCTTTTAATTAGGGAGCATATAGCTGTTCGAAACACTGTAAAGAAATGTAACAAGGTTCTGAAAATGAAACAGCTGAAGAAAATCTTTCTATAAAAACTATTCCAAATATTTGAAGAATCACAATATGTATGTATGTATGTATGTATTTATTCACTGCAATTGGGTACTACCCGGTGGCAGAGTTAAGAATACAGATCAAATTACAAATACTAGATTTACAACAATAACACAGTAAACAATACAAACATGATATTATTTTACTTTAGTCACTTATTATGAGTTGGATCATTCCATGGATATGTTTGAAGGGTTATCCTTAGGTGAACATAAGTGAACTGTGGGTCTCAGATACTAAGAAAAAGCAATTTATTATTTAGGAAAGCTTTAGTTTGGAAATTGAGGATGAAAAGGGTAAGTAGAACATTTATAAAAGAAGTAGGGAACATCTATGAAGGGGTGAAGTTTTGTATAAGGTGGGAAAAATGTAATTTCAGAGACGGCAAACAAAAAAATAGGCCTAAGACAAGGATGCAAAATGAATCCAATTTTAACTTATTTATTGATGAGATAATAGACAAGGTTAAAGAAGGAAATCAGCACTGTCCGATATTAGCAAACACAAACACAGAAATTCCTGTACTGCTTTATGCGGATGACTTAATGGTAGGATCTATAACAGTAGTAGGATTGCAGAAGGCAGTAAATGAAATCCAGAAATTTTGTGAAGAGTGGGAAATAAAAGTAAACATAAATAAGTCGAAAGTTATGGTCTTCAAGAAGGGAGTTAAGCTAAAAAAGATGAAAAGTGGGTACTAAAAGGCAATAGGGTAGAAGTAGTCAATGACTACTTACAACAATGACTACTACAATTACTTAGGAGCAAGGTTGAATAACAATGGAAAGTGGGGAGCACACAGGAAAAAAATTGAAGCAAAAGGAAGGGCGGCAATGAATGGAATAAGAATATGCAAATATAAACTAGAAATGACGACCAAATGGTTAGAAAGAATGTATGAGGAACTAGTTGAATCCAAAATGTTGTATGCAGTGGAGATCTGGGGGGGGGGGGGCCACAGAGGTAAAGAAAACGGTGGACCAAAATTACAGAAGGTTTTGTAAAGAGCTAAATGGCTTACCAAGATCAGCACCTGTGGAAGTAGCTTTAGTAGAATTAGGAAAGACAAGAAGAAATGGAATAATAATGGAAAGAATAATAAAATGTTGGTATAGGTGTTTGACCAAAGAAGAAGGGAAAATTATGAAACTATGCATGAGACAGCAAGAAAGATTAGAGAACTCAAATAGTTGGTGGGCAGAGAAAGGTGGAATTGTGGAAAAAATAGGAATGGGAGATATTAGGAAAGGAATACATGCGATGTGTGTAAATTTTTAAACTGCAGAATAGAGCATATAGAAAGACAGGAAATATGGGGAAGTCTAGAAAATGTGAAATCATTACAATTTTACAAGCAAATAAAAGGAAATTGGGGACGAGAAGCATATGTAGATTACTGCAATAGGCAAGAGAGAGAAGGGTTAGCTTGGATGAGAACAGGAATTATATTTCTAAGAGGGATAAGAGGTAGGGAAAAGGAAATTTGTGAATTGTGTGGGGGGAAAGAAAGCCTAGAACACTATCTAACAGAATGTGAGGAGGTTGCAATATGGAGAAAAAAGGTTTGGGAGGAAAAATAGCAGAAAGTAGAGAAGAGGATAGTGGCTATAAAAATGTTAACGGGCAGGGAGGAAAAGAAAGTAAGTACTATTGGTGAGTTCTTGCAGAAATTAAAAGAAAAATAGGCCAGAAATGTGAAGAATATAAGAAAGGAAGAGGTGGGGGAAGAAAGGGACTAATTAAGTAATGAAGCTGGTACGGAGGTTAAGAGCTACCTGGCAGAGCAAACGACCAGGGTGTCATGCAAATCAAGGTAGCAACAAGGTAATGACAAATAAATGTAGCCAAAAGTTATAAATTGTAAATTTTGGAACATGCAAAATAAATATATCATATCATATTTAACATAAGGACCCATAAGCACTTTCTATGAACAGATTTGAACTTCTTGGACTGATTAGCAAGACATGACTATCTCAAGCAAACTTTTAAAGATGAATAAAGCAGTTAACCCACTTGTATCAAACGACGATTCAGCTATTGCGTGACTGCTAGTCACACAATTAAATACTTTAATGTAGGGCTTATGCAATAATTACATCAATTTAATAAGAACTAAGTAACAGGTAGGCTTTTTATGAGGATGCAGGCATTTTGAAATATTACATAGACAATAGTCATATTTGTTAACCTACATTTTCTAAACCTAAATCCTATATGAAACAGACAACATTTTTAAGTGTATTAAGGTCAAACACCCAACTGTAAATAATCGGTTTTTTCATTTGTCCCATTGTTCCTTTAACTTCAATGGTCATTTCGGCGGCCGTTCTCTTTTGGAAAATATCAAAGGTGTTAACTCGTATTCGTTGGGTTTTTAATACTTAAATTACGCACACATTCGCAGTCTCATTCATACTTCAAGACTCTGGGGAATATAATACTCTATCTTGGTCAGCGAAAAATCCCCACCCCCACTGCCAGAAATCGAAACTGGGACCCCTAGCACGGCAGGCATGTGCTCTACCGTTTGGGCTACGGGGCCAGCCCCAGAAAATAATCGTCTTAAAGCAGTAAAACCTAGGTTCGTCGTAGAATATAATTCAACGAAGGCGAAATAAAATAAACTGTTACTCAGAGAAACTAAGCATTTTTCATATTATTTTGTAATTTACGTCCTCCAACTTTAAGTCATATCGGACGATGAATGGAATGGGTGAAATGATGCTCAAATGAGCCCAGGGTCCATAAAGCTTAGAGTTACCTGACATTCGTCGATCAGGATAAGGGAAAACCCCGGAAAAACCTTATCTAGGTAACTCACCCTGACCGATATTCGAACTCGAGACCTCTTGAACGTGAGGCAGACATGCTACCACCACAGGCATGCTACCGAGGCAGCCAAACATGTTTCATGCACAATTGTATATTTAAAAGCAAATTTTATATCAAGTGAAAAACTATGAATTCATAACACCATTATGAAAACTATAGTGATGAATGGTTCGAAGACCTGGATTCTTAAAGAACCTCAAATAGAGTTGCTATTAATATTTGTATGAAAGCTGTTGAGAAGAATCTAGGACCAATTAAAAATGGACAACAGCATAGGAAAATCCAGAGAAATGAATAATAAGTTGTAAATGTTTTGAAAATATCAGATACGTTACATTTACATAACTTTTTCTAAGTTCCTATCATTTATTAGGGTATCTGTGTATTTTGAAATAAGTTATATAGTTTATCTTTCCCAGTTTGAACAATTTAATCGTTTTAATTGTTGAGTCATATATATTAAAATGTTTAATTGAATGCGGTTATAAGGTTTCCTTCTGGGATACCAAATGTTGAGTGACTTTAAACACTATGGGCTCCGGACTAACTTGACCATCATTTCAATAATTTAATTCACTGTTGAATATTATCTTTCAGTTAAAAGATATTAATAACAAGCATAAAAACGAAAAGTGGTGTGATCTATTCAGAGTTTGGATGGAATGTAGGAGAAGGCCAGATTTTCTGCCGATGACGTAGTACAGCCTACTCAGATCTTTTTACCAAAATGTAAGGATGTATTGGTGAACAAGTGATAATGTGTGAGAGGAAGTACATTATTCAGGATCAAACTCTGTGGGCAGTTAAGGGGATATGTTGAATTAGATTTATCATCGAAGATCATGTACTTACTAACAACGATTAGTAACATATTATCGATTATTTGCTCGCACATACAAAATAGTTGCATTTGTCATTTGTTTTGGCGGAGCGCATCCACTATTTTGGCCAAAGGGAACCTCTATCAAACAAACAAGGCGAGGAAGTTGCCTAAATAAACGTCGTGCATCATACTTAACTGAATTCATATTTAAACTTCATCCAGTTTTCTGTTTTCTCCCTAATCTCTCACTGTTGCTTAAAAACTTTCACTTTACTTAGTTCACAGCCATTTTACTTAGTTTATACTAACAGCTCAGTTAATTCACATTATCACTTCACTAAGTTTATTCTGTTACTTTTATTAGTTTTCAGTGTTACTTCACTTAGCTTTTGCTTTCACTGCACTTAGTGCACACAGTCATTTTATTTGTCAATCTCACTTTTTCTCATGACATAACCTTTTTGTTTTGTAATTTATGTCCTCCAACGTTAAGTCATATCGGACGATGCATGGAATGGGTGAAATTATGCTCAAATGAGCCCGGGGTCCATAGAGCTTAGAGTTACCCGATATTCGTCTTTCAGGATAAGGGAAACCCCCGGGGAAAAACCGTATCCAGGTAACTCACCCTGATCGAGATTCGAACTCGGGACCCCTTGAGCGTGAGGCAGACATGCTACCACCACGCTACCGAGGCGGGCTCACGACGTAACGGAGTAATGAAATGCGCACTAGGAAGTGTCTACTTCCGGAGTCGAACACACACTTCATTTATCTCCTGTAATAGCAGCATTCAATTAGCGTCACAAAGTTGACACTAATTCGCTAGAGGAGCAGTACTCCGTGCTGCACCCAAATTAACTCCACTAATAATTCATTCGTCCTTGTTTCTGTTTCCTGCCCTCAGCAGGAAATTTCTACAGAACATTATAGAATGTTTTGGATTTAATTTGCGGAGACTGAAGTTCCTGAGGTTTACTCTGTGTAATGGCGCTACCGCACCTATTTATCTCTTTCTGACCGTCCAACTACCCGGTAGGTCGGCGCCCAACTCCCATTAAGTTTGTCCCCTGTTGCAGTGTCACGGTGTTTTATCTTCTATGCAAATAAGAAACAACGTTGTCCAAATATAATTATTTTTGTGCAATGTATTTAGGACGTTCCATATGCAAAGTATTTTTCCCCAAGGCTTGGTAAGTGATCGTTCTTAGCTTTTGGTTACTTGGATGACCAAAACTGTCGAATTTAGCACAAATGAATGAAAACTTTAAAAAATTCCTTTAATATATTTGTGTCTTCTATGAATCTGTGTTTGTTTATCATACTATTGGGTTAAGTGTCGCAGTATGTTTACAAACAGTATCTTTCATTCATAGTATAGATTATGCAGAGTAATACTATTTTTATGCAAGCTTAATGTTGTATCAGAGTTTTCTTAATTGACATAAATTTTCTTTCTCCAAGGAGGATAAGCTTAATGTGACGATCGCTATGTGATGACGCGCGTGTTTTGTGGTCCCTGAACCCAGAAAAAGAAGTTATAAGAAAAACATTTCTCACTGCTTATGTCTGTAATATGTTTTTATGGTATTTAGGTTAACCGAGCGGGATGGTTCAAGCGGTTTCGTCTGTGGCCAGCATTCGGGAGGTCCGGGTTCGCCTCCCGTGGCCAGCCTATATGGCCCATGGGTATTTTAAGGGTTTCTTTTTTCCGGATAACCAGGCGAATGCTGGGTATGTTACTTACATCCTCCGAATTACCTGTGCCTCCATGTTATCCCCATAATCAGTTCATATCATATGTATTTCAGGTAGTGGTTCTCTTTCAGGGAAGGTGTCGGTGGGAGTCTAGGCGCTGCATGGCAGGATGACTTGATCCTGGTAAACATTTCCTCCGGTAGGCTGGTCTCAGTTCTCCGGACTGGCCTAGTGGGCTGATTTAAGACTACGGTGGTTGGAATGCTAGCTGTTTCCATCTGATCAATAGTACTGACCTCGTTCTCCTTACTGTCGTGACTCCTTGGGACGGCCAACCTCTGTCTCCTCTCGCATCATTCATCCTCTTGGGGATGCCCCACTTGCCGCATAGACACAATAGGTCAAGTATGGTCTTCGTACCAAATCCCCTCCATAAGATCCGTTCTGTCCTATCCTGACCTCTCCTGTTCTGTTCTGTCCTGTCCTGTGTTGTCCAGTCCTGTGGTATTTAGGTTCAGTATGTTTCAAAGCTATCTAACGAAGCTTTTCAAGGAAATCACTAGACCACAAATTTAAACAAATTTACATGGAACATTTTTAAATTTTTACTGTTTAAAAATTGTCATTTTTAATGCATAGCAGTTTTTAATAAAACACCATCTTATTAAGATAATTGCATAACTAATAAAATTTTAACCAAATTTTTTGGAAATAGCCTCTGAAATTGTGCCCTTTCTTAATGAGTGTTTTGTGATTTTATAAATAATTAAATATTGACAAAAGTAGCTACCAAACATGCCAATGTATTTAAACACACACTATTTTAAATTACGTTTCTAACACTAAATATTTCCAAAATAGTAGTTACTTGTCTAAATTTTCCGCAAGGTAATACAGTGTTTCTCGCTGTCAAGGAAAATATGTGGAATATCAAGGCTATCAAATAGCTTTTAAATATTTGGCTAACGCTTTGGTTTCACATATTCATCTTATACCAACAACAAAGTAATCACTTTTATTTCTGTAAAAGTTCAACTCGATTAATATGAACTAGACCTAAGGATAAGGTTTTGTAACAATAATTTCTGGAAGTAAATTAAACAAATACTGTTTAAAGTCTCCGCTGAAAATATGATTTTCTGAATTTTTTTGTCAATTTAGGAAAATATCTATTTTCAATGTTTTCTTAGAGAGAAATTAGATGGGTTTACATGTGAATGTGCTATCCTTTCCAACATCGGTATGAACACTTTATTAGAAAGAGAAAAGAAAGAAAGCTATGGTATTTATCTGATTATAACATACAAACCCGACACATAATTTTTTGACACTGGCTTTAATTTAAAGAAAATAATCGTTATGCTCTGCCACTTGAAATTTTCAGTTCTTAGAGTTTTGAATGGTTTATAAACTGGGAACCCAAAAGCCTTAAATAAATTTTTATATAAGAGAATGTGTAGAATATGTTTTGGAAACCTATATGGAGAACTGCCTTATGGAGCATTTTGAAAAAAAAAAAAAAATATTGCAGTGAGAAAAAATAATTTCCAAATACTTCAAATTGGAAAGTAAAGAACGTCTTCTATTCTGAATTTTTAATCTGCTTTTTATATGAAATATAAATATCTGTACTACCAAAAATCAAAATATATTTTGGAATTACGGCCCCTAAACATTTTTATAGTTATGGAATAGAAAAATCAATTTATTGCAATTTTATACCAATATTTTGTTGAGTATCGCCTGAAATACAACATATTTTGACTTTGAGTGTTTTTTTAATAAGTTTCATGTTTGAGCCCGCCTCAGTAGCGTAGATGGTAGCATGTCTGCCTCACGTTCAAGAGGTCCGGAGTTCGAATCTCGGTCAGGGTAGGTTACCTGGATAAGGCTTTTTCCCGGGTTTTCCCTTATTCTTCAAGACGAATGTCGGGACCCTGGACTCATTTGAGCATCATTTCACCCAATTAATTCACCGTCCGATATAACTTAACGTTGGGGCGGACGTAAATTTAAAAAAAAGAGTTTCATGTTTACCAGTCTATTTGTATAATTGGATATTCTTAGTACCCTTGCACTCCGAGATTCTGTACAGACTTTCGCAGCCTTTATAAATTGGAATAAAAATATTAAAATAAAGCAAATGATGCTAAATATGGAATGACGACCAATTACTTATCATTACGGCATCAGTGCCAATTATTGTGTCAATTAAAAGCGCATATAATAAGAGCATAGTTGTTCACCTTCTAATGTTTATAGTTTTGCGCTGTTTATAGGCTTTAGAATCCGTTATTGTGAGGTTTTTTTACTGTATTTTAAATGTTGACCTCTGTGCTAAAGAAATACTGCATGACAATGAAACCACGACGCTAGCAATTTAATACCACGGAAAGCTATCTTTAAGTTACAGTTAGGTTTAGGGACGAGTTATCCGTAGCATAAATTGCAACTTTACACAACCTTAAGCCGTTTAAGTATGTGTAAGAGCCATAACGGCACTCGATGATACAGCCGAGGAAGCTCTACTGCGGACTATAACAATAACAAAAGAAATCACAAACATGAAATGTACATATCACTTGTGAGAAGCACAATGAGTAGAAATATGGCGGCTTAAAATAGTCTTACAGCCGAGCCAATCAGAGAAGGAAGTTAACACAGCATTGTGTCGAATAGGATAAACGAACAACCACGGTGTGTACACGAATTCAAAACAGAAGAATAATTATCAGGATTGACAGCTTAAATGGTCCTATCAACAGGAGCAAATGGAGAATACAATTTTTTTTTAATTTTAATATTGTTAACCCTACATCTCCTGGGGTCATATAGTTGTGTTCGTGTCAGATAAATATGAAAGGGTGTCGTACAGTTTTAATTATCACCATTTAAAAAGTATGATAGAGAGTTTTGTTGTTATTGTTGTAATTTACGTCCTCCACCGTTAAGTCATATCGGACGATGAATGAAATGGGTGAAATGATGCTCAAATGAGTCCGGGGTCCATGGAGCTTAGAGTTACCCGACATTCGTCTATCACGATAAGGGAAAACCCTGGAGAAAACAAGATTGGGGTATCGCTATTTATGCCCAAAATGGCTCAGTTTTAAAAAATAACTATTTTGAAGAGTAACTTCAGCCCTTATCCAGGTAACTCACCCAAACCGAGATTTGAACTCCGGATCTCTTGAACGTGAAACAGACACGCTACCATCTACGCTACCGAGGCGGGCATAGAGAGTTTGTGTTGATATGTGCTGGTTAGTTTTTCTCTAATTACTCATCACCCAATTTACACATTTTTCCCAGCGTTGTTTTTCCTTCCGAATACCTTGATTGTAGAAGTCTGCAGAATTCCTTTAAGTCACTCTTTCACTTCTTCAATGAAGTCATTTGTGCTGTCATTTCGGCGAACATGCAACGGATTATTTATTTCCGGGAATAATAAAACGTCACTTGGTGCGAGAACGGTCGAATAAGGCGTATGCTGTAAGGTTTCAAAGCCACATTTCCTTGTTTTGTCAACTGCAACGTTAGATGAATGAGCTGGTGCATTGTCAGTCAGAAGCCGAACACCTTTGGAGAGCATACCGCGTCGTTTCTTAATCAGAGCTGTCGTAGCTTGTCCATAAGATTCCAGGAATATCTGCCAGTGATGGTTTGACTCTTGGCAAGATAATTTTAACGATGACTCCACGAAAGTCCCAGAAACCTGAAAGAATGTCCGTCCCAGCTGACTTTTGCACCTTTTCATTGTTGTTACTCCTGGTTCCCGCCTGTGAGAACAGCGAAAGCTCAGATATGTTCGGTATCCCCTACCGCTGCAATGGAGGTAACATGCAGTTAAAGTTGGTGTTAGAGGAAGATCCGGAGCATCTTTCAAACATAATCACTGCTGATGAAACTGGGCTACATCATTTTGATCCTGAGAGCAAACAGCAAAGCTCAGTGTGGAAATCTCCTTCATCACCAAGCCCCAGAAAAGCAAAAGTGGTTGTTTCTGCTGGGAATGTTATGGTCATCTCATTCTTTGATATTCCTGGAATGGTTTATCAGCATGTTGTACCTGCACACACATCAGTAACTGGACAATACTACAGGGATGTCCTGAAAACATTGCAAGTCCATATCAGGCACAAAAGACCATATTTCCGTGAACCAGGCTGGATGCTGCACCACCATAATACGTGGCTGCATACTGCCAAAGCTGTTGCTGAATATCTTGCAAAATTCGACATGTAGTGCATGGCTCACTCTCCCTTTAGTCCGGATTTAGCCCCATGTGACTTTTTTCTATTCCCTAATTTGAAGAAACGCTTTCTTGGGAGGCATTATCCATCATCAGAAAAGGTGGTGAAGGCTGCGGAGGCGATTTTGAAGGATCTCTTAAAAATGGTTTCCAGCAGGCCTTTGAAGACTGATAGAAACGCTGGGACAAGTGCATCACATTCATGGGAGACTATTTTGAGAAGAACCATCAAAATTATGAGGATGAGTAAATGTACGTTGTCAGAAAAATGTGACCATTCTTTATTGAACAGCCCTCGTAGTTTTGTCGCCCATCGATCTCCACTTCCTTCTGTCTCGGGCTGTTGTGGACCATTGCTGTCCTGAAGTCTGCACGTTCCTGTCGTGCCCTTCATCTTCGGTGTTTTCCTGTGCTCGGGTCGCAAACCGTGATCTTAGACGTCCATCTATCGTCCTTCAACCTCGCAATGTGACCTCCCCATTTCCCCTTCAGTTTCATAACTCTTAGAACCACGTCTGTTGTTAATGTCATTTGTGACAGTACAGCGTTGAAGGTTCTAACTGTCCGTTTTATTCCCAGTATCTTGCGCTTCATTTTCCTCTGGCACATCTGTAGATGTTTCATCTGCCTGGATGTGGTGGACCACATCTAAGTTCCAAACAATAGAGTCGAAAAGAAGCAGGTTTCTATTTCTTCCAGCTTAAGTCGTCTGCTTGGCATTTTGTCTCCTAGTATAAACTGGAGGGACCAGAAGGATCTCCGTGCCTGGACTATTCTCCACTTTAATTCTCTTGCTGTCCTGTCCTTGATGGAGATTAGCTGTCCTAAATGTTCATATTCTGCTAAATATGTTTGCGTTGTTCCATCCACTGTAATAGGAGTCCCTTGTCTGTGGTCATAAGTAATCTTTTGGTTTTATTCATTTGTAAGCCTGCCTCTCTGCTCTATGAGCAGAGTTCCTGGAGCATAGTCTTTGGTTCTTTTGGAATTTTTGCGTACATCATTTGCCAAACTTAGATTTGTCAGGCGGCCACCGTTTGTGTTTATCTCTTGTTGTTTGTTCCTCTTCATTGTCCTGTCGATGTCTTACAAGTCGTTCGTAAACAGCTTTAGTGAGATTGGGTCTCCCTGACTCACATAGAAGGACATAATTTTACGAACTATTTTAGGAGCGAAAATACCCATTCCGAAAGCTGAACGGCTGAAGGCAGTGTGCAAAGTGCCGCAGTGTCCAAAAGAAGTATAAAGAGTTGGTGGTACCTCGCACTCTCGCCTCTGGGATGTTTACTGCACTACTTATGTTTGATTGCCAACTTATGCTTGGATTATAAGAGTGTTGTGCACTCCCAAAATCTTTCTGTCTCGAGGCTACGGTGAAGCTAAGACTCTAATTTTAAGAGGTGTTTGTTCGAGGTTGTAAGATCTTAAAAACTTGCAAGGTACCCTTGTATAATGAGTTTTCTATTTCATACTTATTTTCAAACTTCAAGTGATCAAACTTGGTCCCTCAGTGTCAGCTGCGTGCGCACACACACATACGCTCACGCTGTTGTTATATTCAGGGAGTCTCTATCTCTAATGAAATTTTGGTACCAAACTTTTGGGTGGAATACACTGGGATCATCGTAAAGCAAGTGATAAGTGGCGTCCTGTTCTTCAAAGTTTTCAATTACTGGAACACATTACGTGAAGAAGGTATCTCATCTGTTAATGGAACAGCGGATAGATCTAAAGATGCCTATCTTCTGTGTAATTTTATTAAATAAAATCTAGAAGGAAATCTGCCAAGCCATCATACTAAAGTGAAGAAAGTCTACTTCTAAACGATTTAAAATTAATTAAAGGTTATCAAACAGCTTAAGGAGGAAGCGTTTAAAACAGGTTCTGGTTTTTGTGGGCTATATGTTTATGGCGTACGCTGTTGGATAATACTCATTCATCTTTCCATCACTTTCACTTGGCATAGTGTGAAAGAAACTCTCGATCTATTTCACAAAAAATAGACGGCGTTTCTACTTCTATACTCATAGTATTAACAGACACTTTCTCTTGCGTAAGCGTAGTGCCGTTGTGCTTTTAATTAACGTTCAGTGTATGGCAGTGCAATGAAGTTTACAAAGCTTTAGCTGGGCATATGCACACCCACAATATAAATACAGTTTATAGCGTATACTAAGAAGACATATAAATTATATATCACACTGATGTTTATGTTTTTTTAAAGGTAATTACATTTTTTCTCAGTTACATAAGTTTCAGTAAAAGTCCTTCTGATGATAATCATTGCACTCTTGCATTAACTACGAGGTACGTCCAGAAAGTAAGTTCTGTTTGGTAATAAAACTAAATTGTGTACAGATACAGATAAATTATTAATTGCACAAAATTCTACAACTCAATTCTACAACAAGTTTCTGTATACCTTCTTCTTCATAGAAGTTCGCCGCCTGTTTGCAACACTCCCAGTGAATCACACCTTCAAAATTCCACCAGACACACAACATTACTTTGGGACCAAACTGATTTCTTTTAACCATGACTTTGGCAGGTTGGCGGGGGTCAAGGCACTGTTTCGAGGCATCAGGTTTTCGATAATATACCCATTTTTAATCACAAGTGACAATTTTCCTGAAAATCTATTATTCATGGGATTACGAATAAGCTGATAACAGATATACACTCTTCATTCAGCCTTTTGAGGTCGCAGATCATCAGGTGCAGATCCACAGCTTCTGTATGACTTTTCAGGTGTCTTAATATGGCGTTTAATGCACGAATTTCTTCTGAAAATCCTACGGGTAATTTTTGCGTAGTTTTTGTAGAACTTGGAGTGTATCCACAATATTCCATTCTTCCAAAACGTGGCAAATATTTAGTGTTGTCTCCATTGTTGAAACATTGAAACCATTGTTATGCCAAACGCGTACTTTATAATCTTGTTTCCAATAGTGTTTTAGAAGAACTCTAAGTTCAAACTTCGTTATCTTCATTTTGTGATTATTTACTAACAGCTGAAGGCTGATACATGCTAGCAATGACGACATCCTGTAGCTAGCATTGTTAAAACAAAGAAACCCAATACAGTGAGTGATTTAAAGCTTTCTCGGCGTTGATTCATAAGGATGGTTTCTCGGGTTTGCAGCCAAGTGATGCTTCCTTCTGCCAAGCTTTCAGCCATCCTAACTCTGTGGCCTTCTTCAGGCATATAGCTATACAGGGATATACAGCTGAAAGCTTGGTAGAAAGAAACATCACTTGGCTGCAAACCCGAGAAACCATCCTTATAAAAACTCAATACATTTTCCAAAACACCAAAATAAAGAAATACTATATTAGTTAATTGATGGAAATTAATCATTTCTCCACACTAGCCGTATATAGGCTCAGGTATTTGATGGATAGAGTCAACATGAAAAGTTCAATGCCATGGCCGAGATTTGAACTACGGGTCTCCTGGTTTCCGTCCAGTCGCTCTTAACCTTTGAGCTACCATGGTCAACGTGCCATCCGGACATTAAATTCTCCAGTTGACTCATATGTTTCCCCGGTAGACCAGTAGGGGCTCTCGCATCCGAGATACACCGTTTGTGGCGACTTACCATTGAAAGTACTCAAGTCCCAGGCTTCACCATTTAACTCTTGTTATTTTAGTTAATTGATGGAAATTAATCATTTCTCCACAATAGTCGTATATAGGCTAAGGTATTTGATGGATAGAGTCAACATGAAAAATTCAATGCCATGGCCGGGATTTGAACTACGGATCTCATGGTTTCCGTCCAGTCGCCCTTAACCTTTGGGTAGCTACAAACGGTGTATCTCGGATGCGAGAGCCCCTAGTGGTCTACCGGGGAAATATATGAGTCAACTGGAGAATTTAATGTCAAGACGGCACGTTGACCATGGTAGCTCAATGGTTAAGAGCGACTGGACGGAAACCACGAGATCCGTAGTTCAAATCCCGGCCATAGCATTGAATTTTTCATGTTGACTCTATCCATCAAAGAAAAACTACTTTACTTATTATATCACCTAATAAAAATGAATTAATCCAAAAACATAAACACAGGATCACTAAAAAAATAAGAGTACCAAAAATAAATTATTCATAAGAAGTATAATTACAGTGGTCAAGGTACAAACCTCCAATAGGCTTCAGAGGAAAATTAGTACAACAGCTCACAAGACCTATTAAATGGTCTTTTCAAAAGTGAGTTTAAGAAACAATAAACATAAAAGCCACACAGGATTTAAGTATGTCAATTGTCAGTACACAGGTCTCAGTTTTTCACTACAGATGTACTAAAATATAAATGAGCTTAACGTGAATATAAGTGAGGCTGGAAACTCAGTGATTATTAGCAATTAAATGTTTCGTTATAAAATCATTTAAGTGGGTATATGCACATAAATGTGAACTGCATGTTATTTGCGGACGGGGCCCTTGAGGCATATCAGTCTGGGTGACTCAGCTGGTAAGGCGCTGGCTTACTGATCCCAAGGTGTTCAAATCGTGTTCTAAAAACGCGTTAGCCTCATATTGGTAGATTACACTGGGCAACAATGAAAATGTTTCGGGCTTAAAAATAGTGAATTTACATGTATTTACATTAACTGAATTAAAAATCATCATAAAAATGATAGATTAGCTCTTGTTTTGAAGATATAGTGACGTTTCATTTTTAGAGTGAACATTTTAAATTTGGGGGAATTGTCTTTGGGAATTGGTACACCTGAGAAATAACAAAACACAACCAGAGAGAAATTTTGGAAACTACGTGATGCAAAGCATAAGGAAGGCATTTTTGTCGGACCACAAATAAGAGAACTTGTAAAGGATCCTGCATTTGACCAAGTTTTGGAGGGGAAGGAAAAGGAAGCTTGGGAACCCTTCAAGGATGTTGTTCATGGATTTTTAGTCAACAAAAGAGATGACAAATACAAGCATATGGTGACAGCGCTCCTGCAAAAATACCGTAACCTTGGATGCAACATGTCCTTCAAGATCCATTTTCTCCACTCCCACCTAGACTTTTTCCCTCCTAGTTGTGGAGCTGTTAGTGATGAACATGGAGATAGATTCCATCAGGACATTTCTGTTATGGAACAAAGATATCAGGGCCGTTGGAATGATGTAATGCTTGCGGATTACTGTTGGTCTTTGTATAGGGATTCTGCGGAACTCCATCACAAGCGGCAAGCTAAAAGATGATGAAGTCAATAGGGCATCACACGATTCTCTTCAGACACGACTATCTGCGAAGTATTTTTCCAGCAATTTAGTACTCTTAGCATGTAATTACCGGTTAAAAAAAGTCAAATGCACTATCATTGTTGTTAGCATGTATGTAATTAAAATGTATCATTTTCTCTCAATCCGTTAATATGTAATACTTCCACCTTGTGTATATGGTAGAAACTAGAGCTAATAACATTTTTTATTGTCATATTTGTTTTTCTCAACCCAAAGTTAGTAGGAATTTCCTCATGAAGTGCTCGAAACAGTCAACAATTATTTTTTTGTCGCCCAGTGTTATTGACGTGTAAGTAAAGTGCGAGACGATATTGCGGCACACCGTCGGAGCTGATATGATACCAGCAATTGAGAGCGTTGTTAACAGAGGATGTGCTGGAGGCAGGGTGAAGCTCAAGGCTTGGCAACACGCGTAACATACCGTAACGTAATAGTTACACATACAACCTTGGCAGGGTACAAAGTGGAGCGATGCGGGTCTTCATTGAAGTTCAGTGGGAAAGGAAGGCAACAACTTCTGAAAGGGACACACATTCTTAAATGGTGAAATTCAACAAGGGTCATTCTTTAAACAATTCTTGCAAGCCATAGCTATCTGAAGATTGATGGTAGAACCGTGAACTTGACAATGCCGACGAGAACAAGGTAATCAACTCTTTGGAACGTAGGACGGTTGAACATTTGTACGAACGACCAAACAAAATATTTCATTCCGATTTCTGCGGATGAATTATGTAACTTAGTACACCTCAAAAATATCATTCTGATAAGGAAAGAAAAAAAAAAAACATGCTTTCTGCTCCTATGAGACTTCGCCTTACAGTGACCACGGGACCTACAACGCACGATTATACCTCGGTACTTAGCTCAGCAAATACTAATCGATGAAGGTTGATTATTTGTTGACGAAGTTGAGAATAACGTTGTAGGGCTGATTACAGCAAGTAAATCTGTTGTTTTTAATACAGTGTGTCATTTGTTTATAGACGGTAATTTTACAAGCTCTCCTTCCTGCTTGTAACGGTTGTTTTGATGCAGACCCCGAGATGAAATATGCTTCAGTATGTGGTTTGAAAATCGATATGGACATGTTAAAATGAATAAGAAAAAAAAACATTGTAAAAATTCAGTAGATGACGCAACATGTAAGTGATACGATCTGAATGTTTTAGGATTGGTAGTTTTAAAATTGAGATTAAGTAATGTCTGACGTGGACCAGTGAACATTAAGTTTGACTGGTAGTGACGGCAACGAGAGGATGAAAAATCAATAATTTTGGTAAAACAGCTAGGAAAGAAAGCGTCCTTTGATGGAAGAATGTTATGATGAACAGATGTAAATTCATTGCCGGGATGAAAACTAATAAAAGAAGTACATTCCATTTAACTTCAGGTGGCAGCTGGGTAAAGATGCCACTAAATGAATAGTCTGTTACCTATCCTGAAAGGAGACTGGGTTAATTGGACTGTAATATCAGTTTTCTGTTAATTGTAATCAAGGTATACACTATTACTGTCCGTTTTTATACGACAAATTGTATAACTAATACAAATTAAATTGAACGTTTTGATATTATAAAGTAAAAAGGATTTATTTGTTTCGAAGTTTATTTAGAAAAATTATCCTTTTCACTCGCTATCACGTCTGAAATTTAAGAACTCTCATAGCTCAGACTGAAGCAGATCCGGAGATTTTATATGTACATCGATACATCTGAGTGCCAGATCTGAACCAGAGATTTAGATCAGGAAGAAGTAGCAGCTCGTGGCTTCATCGTCACCATCTAGGGAGGGCAGCAGACAACCCACAACCCGAATCACAAAGCGGCACGACATCAGGTGAGAATAAGCCCAGCACTATAAACTTCCGCTTCATGCTTAATTTTGCGAAGTTAACGGTATATATACGTGGGTTTATTTTATATTTTATTCACAAGCAAGTCTCTTAGTGCATAAAAAATGGCTCTTCAACTTTTGTTTTACGCCGAGGGCTGTTGAGTTTACTTTTAGAGTGGGTATTTATTCTGGCATTCTCACTATTTAGCTAAGTACACAATGGATGTTGTTTCTACTTTGGGCAGACTTAGTCTCATCTTTGAATCTTGTAAAGAAATATAACAAAGTGCTACTTCTTAGTTTTTAAACACCTTTGGGTTATTTCATTTCTATTATCTGGTAAGCTAGACGGTTCTTTAATAAACAATATTGTGGACTTTCAATTAGAATGAAGTTGTACTCCGGTTTTTAGATTATGTAGTAGAAGAGCACATTGAGTCCGAGTTCAAATCTCGGTCAGGGTGAGCTACCTGGATAAGGTTTTTTTCAGGTTTTTTCCTTATCCTGTAAGACGAATGTCGTGTAACTCTAAGTTTCATGGACTCCGGACTCATTTGAGCATCATTACATCCATTCAATTCATCGTCCGATATGACTTAAAAAATGAGTCTGAATGTAAATTTCCACCACTACTATGAGCAAAATTTTCTACTCCCGATAGACGAATATGTGCCAGAGTGTTCATTCAAAGTTAAAACGCTAAATGGCATAATTCACATCAAAATACATTTTTTCAAATTATCAGTGAAGCTATCAGCGAGGTACAGTTAACTGTAATCGAGGCAAAAAATACGAAATGGACACACTACAACTTTCTGTGGTAACAAACGCATTTTTGGAGGAAGCGTTAGAATGTCAGTGATACTTTTGTGAACATACCCTACCAAGGTAAGTGCTCTCGATGGTCAGTTCTCATTCTGGCTAATTGGGAAGCAGAGTACGATAAGGAATTGGGATATCTCAATCACAAGGGAGAATGCAATTGTTGTGAGCGTAAATAGCACCTAGCCCACCTCGGTAGCGTGGTGGTAGAGTGTCTGCCTCACGTTCAAGAGGTCCCGAGTTCGAATCTCGGTCAGGGTGAGTTATCTGGATAAGGTTTTTCCGGGTTTTTCCCTTATCCTGAAGGACGAATGTCGGGTAACTCTAAGCTCTATGGACCCTGGGCTCATTTGAGCATCATTTCACCCATTTCATTCATCGTCCGATATGACAACTTTGGAGAACGTAAATAACAAAAGTAAAAATAAATAAATAAATAGCACCAATGCGTAATTACGGATACTTCTGGGAATAATTAGTGATTAGTGTACACCGTAAATATTTGCTCAAGAGCAATAGTTTCTTAATCGTGTTAATAATATTTTCTTCTGAAATGAAAACCAAGAGCCGAATAACACATAAGTAAATTCATTAGGTGCAAATGCTCAAGGTTAAAAAGGCAAGTGAGTTCCTCCCTATTACATTATTGTAATTGCTTCAGTGATGAACATAAAAGGTCAACAGCCATTGCTGATGATGATGAAGTTGAGGAGGAGGAGAGCTCCTCCTCCCCATAGCTAGCGAATCACTGAGGATGAATCCAGCGCTCTTCATTTCTCCCGGCTACTCTTGTTTTATTCTTAGATACAAGACAACCAAAACAAACGTAAACACGCACATCAGCCTCAGGGTTCTTTCTTATTAATTACTGCGTAGAAATTGCGTGCGTATAACCAATTTGTAGCAATCAGATACATAACACAGGTGAAATATTAGCATAACTTTAACATAGTACTGAGATATACGGATTGAAGCTTGCCAAAATATCATATTTACGCAAACATTAATCGAGTTTATATTTTCCTGCGCACATGTGACTTTTGTTGTGGTGACATATTAACAATATTAGACTCAAATCAGCCCGTTGTTTGAGAGCGTCACCGAGATGATGAGGTACGAGGTACGTCCAGAAAGTAAGCTCTGTTTGGTAATAAAATTAAATTGTGTACAGATACGGAAAAATTATTTACTGCACAAAATTCTACAACTCTTAAACAACTTTTCCACATAACTGCCGATAATTTGCAGGCATTTGTCATAGCGAGGCACAAGTTTATGTATACCTTCTTCATAGAAGTTTGTCGCCTGTGTCTTCAACCAGATAGAAACATTTTCTTTCAGCTCTTCGTCATTGTTGAAGTTGACCACCAAGGAAACATTTGAGATGCAAAAACAGATGAAAGTCGCTAGGAGTGGGGTCAGGGCTATACGGGGGGTGGTCAAACACGTCCCAGCCAAATCCCTGTAGGGTGTTTTTCGTCGCATTTGCAGTGTGTGGTCGTGCGTTGTCGTGAAGAAACACAACACTCTTTGACATCGCAAATTTGCCGATAAGTTTCAATTGGTTTCACTTTCCTAGCATTCCGAAAAAGAATCACAGATCTGGTTTCACAAGTGGCGGGATTTTCAATTGTAAACAAGCACAACAATGCGTACGTGGCTGACAGCGATCTCACACTGGCGCACGTTTCTTCTTGATACAGAGCGTCTACAGAGTATGTGCGCAACTGCGATCGCAGCGCTTCAGTGGAGATAAACTTTCTGGACGCCCCTTGTATATTTAAGAGCGTTCTTGTAAAAGGTCATCAGCGCCTTTATGAAAAGAATTGTTAGAAGGGACAGGATTAAAGAAGACTACAAAATAAAAGCTTACAAAGTCACATATAGACTATCTTGACAAAAACAATACATGAGTTCGATTGAAAAGAGAAACAGAAGGACCGAACGCTACTAATATTACTTCTTTCACTAATTTTGAAGTTGTAAATTCACCCTTGATAAAAATTTAAAAACACTTCGATATCCTTATCTCTGCCAGGGTCTCTGCATGACTGACCAACAAGCAGTTGAAGAATCTCCCGAAGATGTATTTGGGGAACACGCTCTTGCAGCAGATGACGGATCGTTGAGTTTCGCCACAAACTGGGACAGGACTCCCTCCTCCCGTTACAAGTTACACGTACACAAAATTGTATTAGGCAATAGCAACCGAACCGAGGGCATCTCCTGCTGATGAGATAGGCGAGAAGAAGTTACCTAGTTTATACAAATTTCCTTCGCTGCTCTGAGCTTACCTCAGCGGAGAGCTTACCAGTCTTAATGTCAACACTATATTTTCGCTCTGCATGCAATGAGCAGAAGTAACATGGAATATTGCGAAAATGGGTTCCGTGGCTGCCGCCTTAGCTACCAAATCCGTCGTTTCAATCTCTCGCAAGTCATCAGGAGAAGAAACTATCCATACACAACAAAATCGGAGGCATGTTTAACATGGAGACCGTTCTGAATTTGCCTTACAATAGGATGGTAGTTTGGCAGATTATAAACGCTCTGAAATGCATTAAGAGAATCGCTCCTTATGTATAATGGCCAAATTTTTGACGGCACACATACACGACAGCGCATGCCTACGAGATGGAAGTATCTTATACAATTGCAACATATAAAATGGTGGAGCTTTAAAGTGCGGAGAGAAAAATCTTTGTGTTGAGGCAGAGTCACACTGATAAGTTCAATGCCTTTGCCGGGATTTATACTATGAATCTCCTGGCCTTCGTCTGGTTTCTCTAACCATTGAGCTAGCATGGCAAACTGTCAGCACAGCATTAAATTCACCAATCGACTCCTATTTCCCCCCATAAACGACTAGGAGTTCTTCTATACATGTGAGACAATAATCTTAATGCGACTTACTGTGCTGTAAGTACTTTAAAGTCCCAGGCTCTATAGTTCAGAGCAGTACTAGATTAACTAATTGTATATGAGATCCTGAAGTGGTTTAACGAGGAAAATGCGAGTAAATGGATAATTTAATATTCTGCTCGCACGTTGCCATGTTAGCTCTATAGTTAAAGTAACCATACGGAGACAGGGAGAACATGGTTCAAATCCCGACAATGGCATTGAATTTTTCAGTCTGACTCTACCATACCAAAGGTTGTACTACTTTCCAAAGCAACTGTTATTAATACGTTTGGTAAGTTTTCTCAGAATTAACCAACTTCTTCCACAGATAACGTGGCATTAACCTAGACTTTACCGGTGTTTCTGACACGAACATATAAGATGTGGGAACTAAATATCCTATTTGTCGACGGACCCTTAAACCTATTCACTTACTTAGGTATCAGAGCACTGATATCTTGAAGCAGTAGCCACTTCCAGAATCTGATAAGCCTATTTCCTGTATGAAAGGATATAAAAATTACCAAAGTTTATATATATATAAGTTAGGAAAAAGTTTGCAGAATTAACAAAAACTATTATAAATACTAATATAACATTTGCACCTTTATCAACTCTTATACATGTCATATAAAACGATTTAAAATTCCATCTAAAAGCTAATTTCCATAAAATTGCAGAAAAAACTATTTCCCTTACAAAAAAGGTGAACAAAAACCTATCAAACAAAACCCAGGAATTTTTGTTGTACTTTAACTAGTTGCAGAAATTTAGAAAACATGTAGGGACTTTATATTCACTAAGTTTTTTTAAACTTAAAATTATAAAAAGTGCTATTATAGCATTATTATTTTTTACTACCTCCTCTCCGGTATTCATTTTTGAACATATGCTCATTTTCATATTGTTTCAACGAGAACATTTCGATGATGAGTAACGTCATTGAACATAATGCTTATGTTGTGGAAATTTTCAAACAAAAATTGAATTCTCCTTTTTAACAACGACTTTCTCTCTAACGGGCAGGATATTTTAAAATTCATCTCTACAATTTGTTTATATGCTTTAAAAGATTTTAGTTCTGTTTTTTCTAAGCTAAATAATTTCATCGATTGGAGTAACTGTTCAAAACACAAATGTTAATAAAAGCTAAGATGAAGATGCATGAAAGAATAATCTCTGTATTACATATGTTCTATTATTCTGCAAAATTTTAAAGAATTGAGCTGAAATCGTGGGTGTTTGAAATGATGGTATAAAAACTAAGTACTTCTGTGCTAAATCATTTTTCATTAAACTAAGTTCAATGGTAGCTGTAGTAAAATTAACAATGGTCTGTCTTTTATCAGTCTTCTCTTCCTATAGTGGAAGTTTGGACAACTTCTATCCCAGTTGTCGTTACACTTCCCAGCTTAATAGCAACTTAGCCCGGATTTAAAGTATCAAAAAATCAACTTTTTTACATAAAAAGAAAGTTTCGTTTTATGCTAATGCCCGCTAGGAAATAAAAAGTTACGAAGAACCCAAATTTATTAATAATTATAAGTGACACTCAGTATTTTTTCCGTTCTTACTTAGCTGTTTTTTCTTTCATGCTATGACATTAATTAGAAATATAGCACTCACAGTTTGATTGATTTTCTTGTCGGACGAATAATTAGCCACCGCCATTAGGGTGCAGTGATCCAAGTGTTCATTAGTAAGCTTGTTTCTCAATTGATATATGAAAAAGAGTCCTTGAACTCGAAGTACAACACGTGGCAAAACAGGATTCTATTTTATTTACTTATTTTTATATTTATTTATTTTTATACAAGAGACCAAATAGTTTCAGAGCTTGAGGCAGATTTCAAAGAAAAGCTTTGAAAAGCTATGAGTATCATTTCTGCTGCATGATAGTTGTGCATCAGAAATGGCGATAGTTATGCACCGTTATGTTGCATAAGGCAAATTATTCAATGTTAAAAATTATAGAAAGTGTTGTGATGAACGCGCCAGAAGCTCTATATTGTGAAATCTTGAGAATCTTTAAAATATTGTTTTCTCAAAATCGAAATAATTCCTGCATTGTTCTTGCTGCAGGTTCCGGAGGATCTCGCTTTTCCAGTTTATCGTTTAAGCAGGAAGAGGGTTCGCCTGCATTAAGATTTTAATTTAAAACTAAAGTATTCTTGAAAATGAATTAATATCTGATTGAAGCAGAAACCTCAGGTTCCAAGAGGGAAAAGATCAATAGAAACTAATACAACAGTAGAGATCATAAATAAGCATAATGGGAATAAAAAGGGAATAAATGATATAAGAAACAAAGTTAAAAAGAATATTCGAAATAGCAATACAGTACAAATGAAGGAAAAATTGGACAGGAGTTGCCTTTGGGCACATAGACAGGGCAGGAAACACAGAACAATAGAACCGACATCAAGACGCCAGTAAAATATGCGAGGTATAAGGAAAACTCAGCCAAGCATGATAGAATACCGTTATGACGCTGAGAGGTCATACAACCCAGAGGGGCGGAGAATAGTACTGATGCATAGGAACGACATACGGAGGTGACCAATAAGAGAAAATTAAAGAAATAAACCCTGCCAATAAAATGTAGAGTAAACCACGTGATAGGCGTAAAATAGGAAAGGAATAGAAAATGGGCGGTGATAGGAAAGAAAAGCTAGGATAGAAGCTGAAAATACGAGAGGCAAAAGAGCGTCACTCTGCTAGTGAGGACGACGGGGAGAAGACGTGTTATTGGAAGGTTACTCCGGTACTGAGTATTGTGATAAAAGTAGGATCAGATGTCGCAGTCCGACTTAGAGTTATGGTCATAAAGATAGTGCAAATATAGGGAATAACAAGGGAGTCCGCGAAGCAACGTAAAAAACATCGTAAAGGGGAAAGGAAAATTAGGAAGACAACGCAAGTGTTAACAAGAGAGCTACGAGAGCCCGGCTAAAGAAAAATAAAGGAATTGAAAGACGGTCAACACGACTTTTCATAACCGAACCCTGAGAAAGAGATCCCAGCTCACCGACGATTAGACAAAACACCCACCTTTCCACCTCACCGTCAAACCTTTCACACTCCAGCCCTAAACAAGCACACATTAGGACAACGAACCGAACAACGAACCGAAAAAGAACCCACACCAAACTGGCACCCAACGTGTCCTAAAACCAACTCTGAAGTTCGGCACTACGACAACGAGGAACATACAACTTTAGCATCACGACACCGGAGACGCACGCCGACGACCACGGCGACAACAGGAAGCAACAACTACAACTTCAACATCACGACAACGGAGAAAGCCAGGGACGAGGGCATCCAACACGACAACAGGGACGTAAGAACCATCAGAGCCAAAGGAGGTAAAAACAACACATCAGCACGAGTAAGTACACCTTAAACATCTTTCTACAAGGAGAAGAGACATAGGGCCAGCCAAGTAGTACATCCGTAGACTGTCATTAAGTATATGCTACTGAGAAGTGGTAGAACGACAAGAGTAACAATGGCGGAACAATCACAGGAGCAAAACATGAACAGCCCAGCACAAGACATTAGTACTGCAACAGTAGTAAGCCTCACAACTACAATGCAACAGATGCTCCAACAATTTCAGAACAATATAGAAACTAGGTTAGAAGAACAAAGTCAGCACATAGAAACTAGATTAGAAGAACAAAGCCAGCACATAGAAACTAGGTTAGAAGAACAAAGTCAGCACATAGAAACTAGATTAGGAGAACAAACCCAGCACATAGAAACTAGATTAGGAGAACAAACTCAGAACATAGAAACAAGATTAGGAGAACTAGGTGAACAAACCCAAAGACTAGAAACTAAAATTGTAGAGCAGAACCAGACCCTAGAAAAGAAAATAGGAGAACAAACACAAACTTTACGAAACCAGTTAGAAAGTAAACTAATAGAACAAAACACACACCTAGAGAACATTAGGTTAGGACAGGCCACAACTCAGGCAGAATTCCTACACATGCGTACAGAAATGCATGATGCACAGCAGGACATTGTAAATATCAAAGAAAGAATAAATAACATGTCTAGTACCAGTAATAATGTGCATGCCCAGTTGAGCGATGAGTTGCGAAATACCTGCGCCAGTATAGAAAATAGACAAAAGGAATGGCACGAGCAGACACAGTCTGAACTCATAATAATTAAAGAAACTTTGACGCAGGCGGCCGCAGCTCACGGGTCAACGCAAGTAACCATTGCAAACCATACGCGAGAAATGACAGTGCTCAAAGAGGCCATTAACGACCTCAGAATAACAAATGACCAGCCTCAGAGTACTGACATTCCGAACGTACCGGTTAGGCAGGGGATGTTGAACTCGTGCCAGAACACGCCTTCATCAGCCCCCACAGATACATGTAATAGTGTGAATCAGGGTAGCATTTTCAATAATTGCGCAAATACAGGATACCCCTACCATTTTAACCTATTAAATGAAATTACCGTGCCAACATTCAATGATGAAAGGGACAACGCGAAGCGTTATATAATGGACGTAGAAGCATATTTCACTCTTAAAAACATCCCAGAGGAATACAAAATGCTTATTATTAAGAAAGGCTTACAGGGACGATCACTCACGTGGTTTCGATTAGCAGTTGGTGACCATACCAGGTATGCAGAGTTTCGACAAAACTTTCTCACCAAATATTGGAATGGTGCCACACAATATGCTGTGCGGACCAAAATAAATACAGGGAAATATCTGCACAAGGGAACACAGATGGTTGACTACTTTCTAGACCTAGCACAACAGAGTAAAATGCTTGACCCGCCGATAGAGGATCATGAATTCATTAATCTCGTGATAAAACATTTCCCAGAACATATAAAGAACCATTTAATAGTAGCAAGACCGAACACTATAAACGAGACGATCGAACTTCTGACGGCACTGCAACCACAAATGACGGACTCAAACACAGGACCACGAGAGGGCAGACCGGTATACAATGAACCGAATCTTAGTGGGACCAGGGCATACAACACAGGAAATGCCCGGAGAAATGACAACGCCCAGAATAGAGAACGATACAGAGACCATGTACCTGCATTTGAACACAGAAACTACAATACACGCTACCAAAGACAAACCCGAGAAAATCCCCACCATCTTCAGGAACCACAACTACACAACGTACATTGGGTACGTACACAAAGACCACAGCAAAGGAGAAACGGCTACGACAGGAACACAACAAGAGAGAGAATATACAATGCTTTTAGGAGACCCTATACGAACGACATACCACGAGAAAATCCACCAGACCGTAATTGGACCAATAACGGACATTACCAGGAAAACCGACCCGCCGTGACAGACAACCGGACAGAACACATGAACAGTAGGGAAAACCAGCAAACGTCGAGGCAAGAAAACCCAGGCAATACATCTCCAACGACAGTATATAATAACAATGGCGCAGTGACACGACAGAAATGGTTTGCAAATCAGACGTTCGTCCCAACTACACACACATCTCTAAACGGCGCAACGAACACACTCCACCAGGAAAACTAGATGTGGGTAGGATAACGTTCCCGAATCCGACCCCGAGGTATGTGAAACAAGATGGGAACAAGAGCAAAGCTGTAGCAAAATTACAAATACAGGCAGACGAGACAGTAGCGGAAAGTGACAATACGACTGGAAAAATAAAACAACCGGACATTGTAGAAACACCACAAATAGAAATCACCATAAACGAAGAAATTTATCAGGCAACCTTGGATACAGGAGCAACTGCTTCTGTATGCAGTTTAAAATTCTTTAACGACTTAGAAATGAAAGGTTTACGTCTACAAACACTACCCACAAAGAATGTATATATTTTGACAGCCATCAGCAGAAAAAAACAACGCATTCAAAAACAAACAATGATTCCATTTCGTTTAGGACAAATGCACGTTGAACTCATTTTCTTAATAATACCACATCTGGCAGTACAAATCATTTTAGGAAGTGATTTCCTAGAGACATTTAAAGCTAACATCAACTATGCAAACAGGTATTTAACTATACGACGAGATAACGAAGAGGCAACGATCGGGTTCTCTCAGCTGACTGACCAGGTCATTAACTTAACAGAGGCAGAAAACCTATTAGAGGAAGAAACCTTTTTTGTGCAATATGTGCAGGTAAAATCAGGTGTTCACATTGCGGAACTTAGAATCCAGGAAGTAAACAAAGATGATACAGTCGAGGATAATTTTGACGACACCTGCGAGAGCAAGGAAGACCCAGGTAGACGAAACGAAACCAGTTATCCACACATCACTATAAGAAACGGCTCCCTGGACGTAAGAGAAAATGCACCTTTCAAACAAGGAGAGATAGAATCAACCTTTAGACTTCCCCCTGAAATACCAGATCCGTACGTAAACATATGGACCAAAATAAATGACAAAGTACAGGGAACCACACAACTAAACGACAGCCAAAAACAAACTCTTTTCTCCGTTTTATGGAAGAATAAAGACGCATTTACAGAAAAAACAGGCTTATGTACATCGTTCTGTTACGAATTTCACATAAAAGAAGTAAATCCCTGGCGCTACAAATGTAGGAACATTCCTATGAATTTAAAACAAGCAGTAGATGAAACCATTAAACAAATGCTAAAACAGAACATTATACAGGAATCAAATACGCCCTACATAAACCCTCTGTGCATTGTACGTAAGAGTAATGGGAAGGCACGCATTACCATAGATGCCAGACACCTCAATAAATTTATTATGCCAGACCACTTTAGAACCCTCAGTATAGAACAAACACTAGCCAGCATAGGAAGGAAGAAATGGTTCTCCTCAATAGATCTTACAAACTCATATTTACAAATTCCCATACCTCCACACCTAAGAAAATTCACCGGATTCTTGTACCAAGGCCGCGTGCTAGAATTCACGAGATTGCCTTTCGGCTTATCAGTGAGCGCAAGTGGTTTCTTAAGAGCCATGTATGCAATATTTAAAGATCATGCGCAAGAATTCTTGACAGAGTACGTCGATGACTTCATTATTCACGACAGGACAATAGAAGAACACATACAACATTTAGATTATGTCATCTCAAAGCTGAGAACAAATGGGCTGACCTTGAATTTGGAGAAGACAAAGTTCTTCCAGTTGGAAACAAAATTTTTGGGATACAACATTTCGGAGAAAGGAATATCTCCAGACAAAGATAGAATTAAAGCAATCAGGGAAATTCCACCTCCGAAAAACATTAGACAGTTACGTCGAGTATTGGGCATCTTCCAATATGAGGCACGCTTCCTAATTAATTATGCGAAGGAGATAGCACCTCTGAGAGCACTCTTAAAGAAAGGCACAAGATGGCGGTGGACGAACGCACACCAAGAAATTTTCGAAAGGGTGAAAGAGCTATTCGGACAAGCAATCTTACTAGAACGCCCACGCAGCGACAGAACTTTTTATATATACACCGACGCATCAAGTTCAGGTTTTGGAGCAATCCTGTGTCAACTTGACGACCAAGGAAACCAATGTGTCATAAGTACGGCATCGAGGAACCTGACACACACGGAGAAGATAGCCTGTGTCACTGAACAGGAAATAGCAGCCATTTTTTTCGCGATTCAAAAATTTAAGGATTTCATCTTTAACTGCAAAATAACAATATTTTCGGACCATGTGAGCCTCTCCTTCATAAATAATTGTAAACTGACAAGCACCAAAATCTCCCGATACATACATGAAATTATGTCGCATGACGTCACCATTAAACACATCCCAGGAAACCAAAACATTTTTGCAGACACATTGTCACGTTTGAACACAAAAGGCGACATACCTGAATGCATAGGTAACACACAAAGAGAAGTCCACGTGTTGAAACTAGACCTGCAGGGCAACAAAGAACTGACAAAACAGATAAAGGACATTAAGAAAATCCAACAAGAAGACGACAAACTTGCTAAAATTTTAACAACAGCTCCTGAAATTCAGAAAGACACAAAAGGACTATATGGCAAACGTGATGGAATCCTTTATAAACTTCAAGGTAGACACCACCCAACATGGCGAACATACGCCCCACGCGTCCTTGAAAATCTTATAATTGATTCATTTCATACAGCAATTATCCACGGGGGAACAGAAAAAACGTGTTTGACGATAGAGGAGTATTTTTATATCCCTCGGCTCCAACACAAAGTACGGCAACGTATATCTGCCTGCATTATCTGCCAAAAAGCCAAACCCATGAACCTGAAATACGACACTCCACCAATATCAATATTACGCGACAAACCACTAGCTCTCGTCACAATAGATGCTCATGGACCAATGCCTACGGGAACGGCAGGAATGAAGTACATATTCGTAATGGTGGACGTATTTACCAAATTCACTAAATTATACCCGATGAAGAGGCTAACAAGCGCGAATTGTGCAAGCAAAATTCTGGACGATTTCATACCGAAATATGGTAAAATGGACGCCATTTTGGCGGATAACGCGTCCATACACAAAGGCAAACATTTCGTAAATAAGATAAGAACATCAGGTATCAAAATATATAATTCCACAGCATACCACCCGGAAAGTAACCCGTGCGAGAGATCGATGAGGGATCTATCCATCTACCTGCGAATATTAACATACCGCAAAAGACATACCTCGTGGGTCACCCAACTACCACTAATAGAAAAAATCATGAACAACACGATCAACCCGAACACTGGTATAGCGCCAGTCAAGCTACACCTAAACCAAACGCCAGAAAGCATTTTACCAGGCTTAAAAAGAGCAATTAACACAGACGAAATGAACGAAATCCAGCAAATACAAGAAGCCTACGAACGCCTAAGGAAACGAGCAGAAACTAGAAATAAAAGGAAGAAAAGATACAAAAAGAAATGGACGCCGAACATAGGAGATAAGGTGCTAGTGAGAACCCACAACAAATCTTCAATGCTTAACAAAACATCACAAAAACTGCATATCCTTTGGGAAGGGCCGGCTATGATCGTTGCGAAGTTCGGTGATCGTTCTTTTGAGCTGGTAGACTATAAAACGAAGAAAAACATAGGTAGATATAACATAGCACTATTACGACCCTTTAAAGAACTGGAAATCACACATACTCAAACCATTACCTGACGCGAACCGGAGTCACTGAACTCATTAATGTACGGCACAGGCAATTAGTAAACAACTTTGTTACAAATAGAAGAAATACACACGTTTCACAGAAATAAGAATAACGGACATAGAGAATAAACGCGATGGAATTTAACTATAATATAAACAAATGCTACACCTGGTTATACTAAAAAAAAAAAAAAAAAAAAAAATTGTACTTAGAATAAGTTAGCGGAACATACAAGGAATTATAAATACAAGTGCCGAACACAAAAGCAATCACGACATTGCAGTGACGCGAGTGACAGTGTATGAAACATTAAAGGTTCACTATACTTAAAGAGGCAATGTAAAGCCCAAAAGACAACAATAAAACAAATAATGTAAATAAATAGAGAAAATCAGAGACAATCCAAAAATGCAAAATCAGATTGATAACGTAATGTAAAATATTGGACACATTGAAAACTAAGAAAATATGTAACAATGTATATAAGGGTATAAATGTATAAATGTATGTATGTATTTTATTGTAAAAAAGAAAAGAAAAAAAAACAACCAAACAAACGCTCTAAAGCTCCTTGCTTGCACTTACGTTGACGAAGGGAAAGAGGAGAAACTAGGTAACAATTGTCAGCGTTAGCACGTTAGTTAAACTTTGAAGGTCGCGGTTTAGTGGGACTTTCGAAGGAATTTGAAATTTTTCCCAACTTGTGAGAAAAATAGCAATATTCCTCCGAAGGGCATTTGAAGCAGAAACCTCAGGTTCCAAGAGGGAAAAGATCAATAGAAACTAATACAACAGTAGCGATCATAAATAAGCATAATGGGAATAAAAAGGGAATAAATGATATAAGAAACAAAGTTAAAAAGAATATTCGAAATAGCAATACAGTACAAATGAAGGAAAAATTGGACAGGAGTTGCCTTTGGGCACATAGACAGGGCAGGAAACACAGAACAATAGAACCGACATCAAGACGCCAGTAAAATATGCGAGGTATAAGGAAAACTCAGCCAAGCATGATAGAATACCGTTATGACGCTGAGAGGTCATACAACCCAGAGGGGCGGAGAATAGTACTGATGCATAGGAACGACATACGGAGGTGACCAATAAGAGAAAATTAAAGAAATAAACCCTGCCAATAAAATGTAGAGTAAACCACGTGATAGGCGTAAAATAGGAAAGGAATAGAAAATGGGCGGTGATAGGAAAGAAAAGCTAGGATAGAAGCTGAAAATACGAGAGGCAAAAGAGCGTCACTCTGCTAGTGAGGACGACGGGGAGAAGACGTGTTATTGGAAGGTTACTCCGGTACTGAGTATTGTGATAAAAGTAGGATCAGATGTCGCAGTCCGACTTAGAGTTATGGTCATAAAGATAGTGCAAATATAGGGAATAACAGGGGAGTCCGCGAAGCAACGTAAAAAACATCGTAAAGGGGAAAGGAAAATTAGGAAGACAACGCAAGTGTTAACAAGAGAGCTACGAGAGCCCGGCTAAAGAAAAATAAAGGAATTGAAAGACGGTCAACACGACTTTTCATAACCGAACCCTGAGAAAGAGATCCCAGCTCACCGACGATTAGACAAATCACCCACCTTTCCACCTCACCATCAAACCTTTCACACTCCAGCCCTAAACAAGCACACATTAGGACAACGAACCGAACAACGAACCGAAAAAGAACCCACACCATGATATAATTTCTTCGATGTTATATTCTTTGTGTTGCAGTTGTAATTGAGGTTATTTAGTTTTTCAGTGTACCTACAAAAAGTGCAAAATTCTGCAGCTATATTGGATCAACTTCAGGCCTCGTCTTGTTCTACAAAGTACACAAATGTAGCAGGCAGGAGTTGGCTGAACTCACTGTGGAACAGTAGGTTTCCATATTGTTAGCTCAATGCGTCAGTGCATCAGTCATTGTTTTGAGCACGATTCTTTGAAGTGTTTAGAATTTCATTTATTTTATCATTTTCATTATAAATTTCTGTCATACATTTGGATACATTTTTCACATATGCATTGGCAGAAAGCTGTATTGACTATAAAAGAAATTATTGTATTCTTAGCTATAAAATAATGTTTACTAGCTACACAGAAGCTTCCTCGATCAATCCGCCGTCCTTAAATGGTTTCTTTATTTGAGCGAAGAGCTTTGCAATCCAGTATGGTACGTACAGTTTGCAGCTTTAGTTTTGTCTGCTGCCTTCGTGCAAGTCGATTCTGGTGCAACTATCTGCAAGTCCAATAGTCTCTCTTTTCGTTATTCAGATCGCACATTGTATGGAACAACATTTCAGGCGAGGAATAAACAATTTATTGATGTTCAGCGTTTACTTTATTCCCAAGGGATACACTTGGATTTAATGAATGAAAATAAATGGGTTGAGCCCTTTCGGTCCCTTACAGGTAGGTCGCATATTGGACCTATTGTGTCCCTCTTAGTGGAGTGCTTATTCAAGTCCCGTGGCCTCCAAAAAGGGCAGGATAAATCTTGGATGCCCACTGCTTATATCATCTGGTCTCAGATTGTCTGAGCCTAGAATAAAGTGTCTAAGTGCAGCAAGTGCTTCACATTCAAACAAAATATGTAGAGAAGACTCATATTCTCCACCACACTTCCCTCATGTGGAATCTGTAGTAAGCTTCATCACAAGCAGGCATCCTTTTAAGGTTCCTGCCCTGTCAACAGGCCAACAACACTTCTAAGTTGTACCCGATTGAAGGTTAGCAGAATCTTGCTGTTCTTCTTGCTAGGTCCCTCGACCATAGACCGAGCCTGCCTAGCTGTGGTAAGATTATGCCATGAAGGGACATGTTGAAGTAATACCCAATCAAGGATCTCACATCTGGCCCTTCTTGGTGTAATACCAAGGACAGGTTCTGGACCAATAAACGTGTTGGCCGAGACCTTCCAGACTAGCCTATCAGCTAGGTCATTTCCTTTGATCCCAGCACGCCCAGGAACCCAGCAGAGCTGTACTGGTCGGCGAGAACAGAGAATATTCAAGGTCTCTTGGCACTCTCGTACCAACCCAGACCTTGTTGTGCTAGCACATAATACTTTCAGGGCAGCCTGGCTGTCAGAACAGATACAAATCCCACCATGCAGCCATGGCATTCCTAAGATATGATAAACACAGCCCAAAATAGCATATAATTCCGCCTGGAATACTGTAGAATAACCTCCAGTGAGTACGATAGACTCGTATTGGGTCCATAAATGCCAGCCCCGGTTCCTCGAATCGGTCTTGGAGCCGTCTGTGTACCAGACGGACCACTTGACACACCCAGGAAACCGCGGGCCACGAGTCGATTCCTCTCTGGGCGAAAACTGACTATATTCAGAGTCAAAATTATAAATAGGTTTCATACTGTCGGAACCCATCGCTAGAATAGTCCGAGACTTCGAAGCCTCTTCAATATCTCTCTGTGTCCTTTAACCGGATTTTTAAAAGACCATCAGCCCAAGCTCCAGAGAAGATGAGCAGTCACCCCGACCTCTCCTTGGATAAACAAAGTAGAAGAGGCATAGCAAGCAGTGCCTCTAGGGCAGTGAGTGGGGTGGAGTGCAGGGCTCCAGTAATACCCAAACACGCTAAGCGTTAGATCGTATTTAGTTTGTTTTTGGTAGCCTGTGTCATAACACAAGGCCACTATACCACCGCAGCATAAGTGATGTAAGGCCAGACGATGGAGACATAGTGCCAATAAACCACTCGTGGTTTAAGTCCCCAAATTCAGTACTCCAACAAGCCCACAAAGTATTGCAGGCCTTAATCACTTTATGCTCAATATGCTCTCTCCACGTCAGTCTAGAATCCAGTATAACTCCCAGATACCTGACCGACCCGGATCGAAGCAACTTCTTCCCAAAAAAGATCGGCTCCCACAAACTATCAAGCCGCCTCTTCCTTGTAAAAACAAAGAAATTAGTGTTATCAGGGTTAGCTGACAATTCTACCTCACGACACCACCTTTTAACAGCTTCAAGGGCCTTTTGTATAAGGCCCGAAACTGTATCTGCAAATTTGCCTCTGACTACAATGCAGATGTCATTTGCCTAGCCTTGGGCATATACTCCACTTTCATTGAGCCTGACAAGTAACTCGATAACCACCAGGCACCAAATGAGTGGAGATAAGACACCTCCCTGAGGGCAGCCTTTAGGCACAGTACACATTAACCTACCCTGGTTGAGCGACACTATTGCCCGGCGGCTCATACACTTGGATTACAGAGCAAGCGTAGTTAACTTTTACCACTGACCTCAGCAAACACATAATACTGCGAATAGTCAACATGAGAAGGTTGCTTTCCTTTTCCCCTTATAGAAATATAACACACCCAACAACCCAACACAATAAACTAATGGCGAAATCTCACGAGTCTGGTGAGAGAAATATTGTCAATCTTGCTGAGGAAAATCTGTTTTTCAATCGTAGAATTAGTGTTGCCAAATAAAAACATTGCCTCTCGCAAAAGATTGAGAAAAGCTTTGATATACTCCGTTACAAAAATACAAACATAATTACTATTAAAAATTGCGATAAAATGTATATTCTTATCTATTTTGAAGTAGATGACCATGGGATTATGAATTGTTGTCATAATGCTGATGTTGATAATGATAAAAATGCTATACTTGAACAGAATCTTTAAGGGATTTAATAGAAATAAGTTAATAAATTATAAATATTGCTACAAATCGCAGAAGAGGTATCTACGCGGGCTATTTACATAAATTCTAGGGCCATTACTGCAGAGTCTGAAGCTCCTGTTGTCACAATAGCACTTTGTAAAAATTTTCATGGATTTCTGAAATCTAATTACATGCTCTTTAGCTATTGGGTTTGGAATATGAAAATTCCCTCTGTTTTGAAAATGAATTGCTTACTTAGGAAGTCACTCAAGAGTATGTAGCCCATTTCTGTAATGTAGCTGGTAGTGTGTTCCTCACCTTCAAGGGGCCCCGAATTCGAATCTTGGTCAGGGTGAATTATCTGGGCAAGAGTTTCTTCTGTGGGTTTCCCTTATCCTGAAAGATGAATGTCTAGTAACTCCAAGCTCTATGTATCGTGTAACCTGGCTCCTTCAGAGCATCATATATATTTCTGGAAATGTTTATCTAACTTGCAACAGAAAATTTGCAAAATGGGATAACCATAGACGATGATAACGTTCTAGAACCGCCATGTTGGGCGCTGTTTTGGTACATAAAATGTGTGTGAAATGCGCGAGGAAAATATTATTAATTACTCCCATCTTAGGTGAAGATCTGGATGAATTTTTGTAGATGCCTCGGCGCTCTGAAGCAATGAGTCTTAACTCTGGCCCCAGCTTCAAAGTGAAAATAGTTTTATGCTGCTATGGTTGAAAAATAACAACTTTTCTCCTTTAAATGTTTTGAAATTTATTCCGCAGAACCATTAATATATTCCATCAGAATGTTAAATATCATAGATTCTGTTCTTTCATAACATGATTACTGTAGCATCGTTGAGTTTTAAGTTTCTGCAGACCTGAAGAACAGGGGAAAAAGGAAAAAGAAAAAAAAAAAACAAGAAAACAACGCGTCTTACTACAACGATGATCTGATGCAGAATGATTCCAAACTATCTTTATATTCTGGATTCTCTGCACATGATGTTTCTATAATAAATACCTATTTAAATAAATTACTTCTATCCCATTGGTCCACGTAACAATATTACATAATTACATTATTGTAATTTCCAATAGCTACACTATTACGTAAGTTGAATCATTCTGTGTCCTACCCTATTTTATACAAATCACATTTTCCAGAACAAATCACAATTATTTATTTCCGGGCTGTTTTGCCGTGGTCTATTGGCGTAAGAAGGTCCAAACGTTTCGTCCACACTGCGGTAGACATCTTCAGTGGCACAGTCGATGTTTCCTTGCAGAGAGTTTCACTGCGCTTCAGACACTGCGAAACTCTCTCCAAGGAAACATCGACCGCGCCACTGAAGATGTCTACCGCAGTGTGGACGAAACGTTTGGACATTCTTACGCCAATAGACCACGTCAAAACAGCCCGGAAATAATTAATTCTAATATAAACTCCGACCGTGAAAGCTTACGTTCTATCAATCCAGAATAAATTCCCAAATACTTTTAAAAAATGAAATAACCGTCCCAAACTAAAATAAAATAGACAGAAGTCTAAGACTTTATAATAACAGCTCGTTTTAAAACTGGTAGAGAAACTTCACATTGGTTATACGAGGGCTGTTTAATAAAGAATGATCACAATTTGTTTGGACCACCTACTTTTACTCATCCTCATAATATTGATGGTTCTTCCCAAAATATACCCCAAGAATGCGATGCACTTGTCCAAGCGTTTGTGCCAGTCTTCAAAGACATGCTGGAAACCAGTTTTTGAGAGATCCTTCAAAATTGCCTCCGCAACCTTCACCAATGCTTCCGATGATGGATAATGCATCCCACGAATGCGTTTCTTCAAGTTAGGGAATAGGAAAACTCACATTGGGCTAAATCCGCACTATGGGGAGGGTGAGGAATGCACCTCACGTTGATTTTTGGAAGATATTCAGCAACAACTTTGGCAATATGTGGCCGCACATTATCGCGGTGCAGCTTACAGCCTGCTTCACGGAAATGTGGTCTTTTGCGCCTGATATGAACTTGCAATGTTTTCAGGACATCCCTGTAGTACTGTACAGTTACTGATGTGTGTGCAGATACAACATTCTGATAAACCATTACATGAATATCAAAGAATGAGATGACCATAACTTTCCCAGCAGAAGCAAACACTTTTGCTTTTTTGAGGTTGGTAATGAAGGAGATTTCCATACTGAGCTTTGCTGTTTGCTCTCGGGATCAAAATGATGTAGCCAAGTATCATCAGCAGTGATTACGTTTGAAAGAAACTCCGGATCTTCCTCTAACATCAACTTTAACTGCATGCAGACCTACATGCGAATGTCCTTTTGCTCGGGAATCAACAGTCTTGGAACCCATCGCGCACAAACACGTATCATGTGTAATGTTTCAGTCACCAATGTGTAGGTGACACCCAATGAAATGTTACCTATTTCAGAGTGTAATCTTAAGGGAATTCGTCGATCCTCTCTCACAATGGCAGCAGCAGTGTTGATGTTTTCTTCCGTAAGAGCAGTAACTGGAACACCGGGTCCACCTTCTTTTGCAATTGATTGTCTCCCCTCTTTAAGCATTTTGAACCACCTTCGAGCTGTGCTATAGGTAAGAACAGACTCTCCATAGGCCTCCTATAACATTGGATAGGCCTCAACTGAAGATTTGTTGAGACAAAAGCGGAATTTCAAAGCCGAATTTTGTTCCTCGCGTGTTACCTCCATTGCAGCGGTAGGCGATACTGAACATATCTGAACTTACCTGGTTCTCATAGGCCGGGAACCAGGAGTACCAACAATGAAACTACTACGGTATGTTTGTTTCACATTAAGCTAACAGAATATAATAAGATTAAATTTTAGTGTGAAAAATTATGATCATGCTTTATTGAACAGCCCTTATCATATAGAGAACATGGAACTTTAAAAAAAAATCGAATAGCAGCACCCTCTGAGAATCTTACTGTCGCTTTTCCTACTGTACTGTAATGTCAGTTCAATAGATATCTCCCCTAACAAGGCATAACAATAATTATTTTTTTTAACAATGATTTATGGAAGACGGAGTAGAAGAAGTCATGTGACTTTTTAAACTAACTCATTAATAGACTTGAGGGCCGTTGTAAAGTTATTCATTATTGAATTAAATGCAACTTACTCGTATAATTATATCATTAACACACGCAAGCTGTTTATAATACAACTAATAACAGTAATTACATGAAGAAATGTTTATGGAAAATTATAATAATTTATAAATATTCATAAATAAATAAATTGAAGTTCTCAAGTCACAATTTATTGAGCAATATATTCGTGTAACAGCTCATATAATGCTAAGCAACAACACTATTATTTAATGAAGTTGTTAAACTTCAAAACTGACATTATTAATTGATTTTATGACAGAATCTTACATACACATAATAAATAATATATAAATGTAATATAAATACGAAACTTAGTATTTCAGGCCAATATCTTCCAAAGATGTAATATGAAAAAGTTTAAAAACTATCTCCACCACCAGACTCCACGGGCGGCGCCGTGGCTCAGTGGTTAGGCCGCTTGGCTCTCACCAAGGCGGCCCGGATTGGATCCCAGGCGACCGCAAAGTCAGATAAGTAGTGGACAACACGGCGCTGGGGCGGGTTTTCTCCGGGATCTCCGGTTTTCCCCGCCATCTCATTCCACCGGTGCTCCATCTTCATTTCATATATCATCAGTGTCATCGCCTGCGGTGCCGTATGTAGTAAAAGCAGTCATTAAACACTACACTACACATACACTACACTACCAGATTCCCCTTTACATGGAAAGTTCTTCGAAAATTTTGATTTTCTGAAAAATGACTAACTATTGTAATTGAACTATCATATGATTAATATATTTCTATGCCAAATGAAATTTATATCTTCAATTTTCTTGGAATGTTCTCAGACATCCGGTTCTATACGGATAACCTTTGCATGATTGATAAAACCGAAAGCAGAAAACACAATGAGCCGCACGAAAAGTATGAATCTCGTTAAAACGGAGTGTATGATACACATTTTTATGGAGTGATATTCCTAGTTATCTTTTTTTTTAAATTTTTCAATATATATCATATCTCAAAGGGTAAACCGTTCGTTTTTTTATCTCTTGGGCATGTAAACAAGGGGACATTTCAAAGCCAACACCTGCTGTGCTCTTTGAACACTTGACAATCACTTGTGGCCTACTTTATTTCCTATAAAAATTAGCAATTAGACAATTTCTACCCACTTTTAACTTGATTAACATAAAATAGAGGAATGAATTAGAGGAATAGTTTTTACAAGAGTACAAAACATCCAGCGAGTGCAATAAATCATTTTTTCCCCTAATGTCCCTTAAGGTAACTGTTTCCGATGTATTCCCTGATGTGCAATTATAGTAAACTAAGTGGCTGCTTTTAAAGCAGCTTCACTATAATCTAGATTTTATAACTTCCCTAAGGCCATCATACTAAGAGATTTAATTTTATGACCTTTATGGTTGGTCACAGCACATTAATGGTAACAGTACACAATTTAACATCCTCAAAGCGGCTATTTTAATATTAATATCCAAATTCTGTATTTGTGTTCACTTTAATTGTATTATCAAGCCAAAATCAAGACCTACGAAAGAGTTATTCGCATTTATTTGTAAGAAAGAATACTGAATAACTAATTATGGTTTATGCACAGCGTGACTTAGGTAAATTTATTGCAGAAACATGGTGACTAAAAACCATTTAATTTATTTACAACCGGTTCAGCGTTTCTTATTACTCATTAGAATTGATTTCGTAGTAATTGCACCATTATTAAGACCCGAAAAGTCGTCATATTAATAAATTGAAGCTTTAAGTGGGCTTTCAGTCTATTTAAAGCACTTTAGAGTCAACTCTCTGCTCTTATTGGGCGTTAATATTTCTCTCAATGAAATATGTTAGCTTATTACGGATAAAATGTGTCATAACAGTCAATCTGTGGCCCAAGATCACATCTTAAAAAGCCTGTTACTTCAAGGTAAACAGTAATATTAATAGCCAATTGGTTTTTTGCTAGTCATTACCAGTTACAGGATTCCTTTAATGTAAAATACGAAACTGTTATATTATGTGTCTCAGCTGAAGGGCAATAAATATGTTAAGAAATAACTTTTCAAGTTTTTGTGGCTGTGGGCTATAGGATACGCAGAGAGTACTACACTTTCATAACAGGAATTGATTTTATTTCATGAACGGCCACAGTATTTTGATTGCAAAGGTAGCATACTCATTATTATTTTATTGAAGGCGTTTCCCTTTACTTATCTGGACTATTGCTATTATAAGCATATGGCAAAGTAATTGTAATCATTTTTTAACTGTTAAAGAAGCACATTTGATGTACGAGCCAAAGTATATTGGTACTAATGTTATTAATATGACTGAATAGCAGTAAGCCAAACCTAAACATGCAGCATAAATTCGAAAATATTTAATGCTATATGAAGGTAAGTCGGGGGAATATGACATACTTAACGGTTATGTTCTTTTTTCATGCAAATGGGAATGGCGATACATATAAAAAATATATCAAGATATTGCCTGTATATTAAATTGTTACTGGGAGAAACAGTAATCAATGTCTTTTTTTTTTTTTTTTTTTTTTTTTTTTTTTTTTTTTTTTTGTAATTTACGTCCTCCAACGTTAAGTCATTTCGGACGATGAATGGAATGGGTGAAATGATGCTCATATGAGCCCGGGGTCCATGGAGCTTAGAGTTACCCGACATTCGTCTTCCAGGATAAGGGAAAACCCCGGAAAAACCTTATCCAGGTAACTCACCCTGACCGAAATTCGAACTCGGTACCTCTTGAACGTGAGGCAGACATGCTACCATCTACGCTACCGAGGCGGGTGCCAATGTCCTTAAATGTGAGGAGATAAAAAGGTACAATTAGGCTAACTGCAACAAAACTTACATCTTACCCCATCATTAGGAGAAGATGGGAGTTAATAGGGGGCAAGATGGAACATGGGGGAGGATGCAACAAAACGAAGTTTCAAATTAACAAATAAAGTAAAATGAGCATTTGTATTACAACATATAAGACACTTAAAAATGTAAATTTAACTCAAACTAGAGACATGATACATTGAAGAAAGGAGAGAACCAAACCGCAGTCTTGTAACTCTCCAGCCAGGGTTTGAATGAACCCAAGTATACAAACCTTGCTGCCAAAATGTTTTCAATGGTTTGAAGAATGATCGGTCAAGACGTCATGATCGGTCATACGTAGTTTATCAATATTCTTTAAGAACTTTCAACTTCTTTCAAGATGCAAGTGAGCCTTATTTTTGGTATACGCTACCACCATATTGGTCCGAGCAACTATGTGCTCACAAATACGCACAGCTATTTTGACTCAGATGAACAAAGTATTATGAAACTTCCGTCTTCCCCCCACTAATATCTTTCCCCACTAACCTTAAGTGTAATTGCATAAATTGTATTGTTGAACAAGTACGTACTCTGTCTTCACTTCCGTTTGCAAAGTTCATCCATATAACAGAGAATAGGTTCATAAAGAGAGAATTCTTAGAATTCTGGTTATATTCATCATTCCTTTTGTTGATGTTTCAAACTTCAGATATATTTTTTCCATATAAATGGACATGAGTGGAAAGTTCCTTCAGAACATTGTTCTTACATCCATAAGATGTGTGTGAGTGACGTATTACGTGTATGTCTGATATACGTCCTTACTTTACTACGTAGGTAGTGCTACTGATGGTGGTGGTGGTTCAGTGGTCAACGGTACTTGCCCCTCGGCCTGAAGATCTATCTTACTACCCGTATCTCCTATTAAAATGCAATGAATTAAACACTGTGAAACAGTTATATTCAATCAATGTTGCTTATTTAAATGAAGTTTAAATAGTAAAATTGTTTAAAATAAGAGTACGAGATTAAAAATTGTTTGGTTGTCATGAGGTAACCAAGGAGAAATAAACAAGTATAGTTTTTTATGCTACCATCCACCATTGCAAACGGATATGTATCCGTGGTTTATCCTCGTGATTATGTTGTAAAATATTATTGTGTGTGTGTGTGAAATCTGTGTATTTTGATACAACTAACACAACAATTTCATAAATCATTAAATTCGAACAAGTTTTTAAAATATTACCAGCGTAGTTATTTAAAACTCCTGATCATCTCCCAAAACTTCTTCATCCGTGACTATAACCTGAAGTGAGTTGAATGCTTCTACCGACTAGCCGTGGTCAAATATATCTACAGGGAGAATAGTCATCATCAAAACGCAAGTATGTTATCAAATAGAATTCTTCAGCAAACGGCGTAGCAACGAGGTGCTGAATCGACGGATGCCGGAGTCCAGTTACAACTGGCAGAATACCTGGGTTTAGAAGTCCTGCGGTTAAGTATAATTTCCAACATGGGAACATTCCGTGGCCGCGAATGCTCATTCACGCCCCAGCCCTCTGCGCCACGGCAGAGACTACTAAAAGTAAATGGTGGTGTATTATATTCCAACAAAACATTCAGTGTCACTACGAAAAGGAGCATTTTTAGGAAACTGTGTGTTTATTTGACTGTCAGCAGCATAGGTATCTCAGACTCAAAAACTCGAAAAAAGAAGTCGGGTGCTTTTATAATTTTAATAGGTTATAATTTAATATAATACAATTTTAATAGGATTTATATCCAAAAATCTTCCAAGAATGTAACATGAAGATTTATAAAAAATCTTGCCACCTAAATCCACACTTAACAATTGAATAATATTGGAACATTTCGATGCTTTCAAAATTGGCTTTAACTAGTTTTGATAAAAATACTGTATTTTTATAAGTTAATAACAAAGTAAATATCTGGAATCTTCTGTGGGTGCCCTTATTCGGAAAGACTTCCGGATAACTCGTACGAGATCTTAATTCAAAATATTACTACAGCTGGCAAAGACACACAGTTTATGCGAGATAAAGGTTGTGATGGTAGCCATTTGTGAGGCACGATACGTATGTTCTTGGTTTGAACTTTTAAATACTTTTTACATTTCTCTACTGAGAAACACTATTATTTTTCTCTTCCTTTGTTTTCACATTGCTGTTTTCACATGTGAGCATGAGTAATAAAGATTCATAATAAGAACTAATAAGAATAAGCCTTTTTAAGAATAATTTGTAGTAAAGTGAGTACAGAAAGTCATACAAATGGAACAGTCAGAATTTTAAGTTTAATCCTCACACACAACCACACAGAAACGTTTTAAAAGTACTGAAATTCTTCTAAACATGCTTTTTCTGTTTCAGAAGACCTCCAGATGTGAATTAATGGGTTTGAAACGACCGTAATACGGGAGGTAAGTGACAAGGAAATATTAGAGATTAATCTTAATACTTAAACGCACATATACTTTACTTTTAACAGATAAGTGATAAACAATTCTTACGGATTTCACGTTTAACTTTTTTCTGCAGTACTGGTGCAACCTGCCTTAGCATTCTATTGTACACAAACATGCCTATATATAACAATAATCTTGCAAGACAATCAAATGTTAACAGAGGGCCATTTTAAAACAAAATATCCTTAATTATAAGTCTGCTTCGGACATGACTTCCTAGTCGGCCAACATATGAATGCACTTGAAGGAGGGCGCCACTGTTTCTGTTTACTACTTGAAGCTTAGGGAACTGCACGGAGCGAGGGAAGCGAGGGGAAAGGCGATACTGGGTATGTACAGTCACACAATTAAAACAGTACACGCCTGCTGATGTCTTCACGTTAGTTCTCGGAAGCAGCAAGTTTGGGAATGTTGTTTCAACTCCTTCATCTACTATATCAGTGTTGCTGTTCCCTTTATCAGCTGTATCAGTGACACTGCGTTCTTTTGTTTCAATATTCATATTCTCGAAATAACATTCATTACGATTGCAATCTTCATCGTCATCATCGTTGCTTTCTAGAACCACGTTTATAATTATATCTTCAATTGTTTCCTCCATTAACCCATCTCGGCGCTTAAAATCTTGCTCATTTCCTTTCACGTGTCTGCATACTTCTATCCAGTCTTTTTGTGTAATTTGAGCTATGCAGCTTGTTGTCAAAGCCTTCAGATTACTCAAAGCAATCGATGATACATCTTTTGTTTAATTAAATTCCAGATAATTCTATACGGTTAAGGTCACAGTAGTACGGAGGAGAGCGTAAGACTGTAAAGTCCCTTTGTTCCATTATTCTATCAATCCAATAAACAGGATTTTTTGAAATTAATTTTCACTATCTCTAGCTCACTTTTTGTGATTTACGAATTATGTTTAATTTTCTTTTGTGTTAGCCAATGAATAACCTGTGCTTTTCGAGATGGAATGTTATGGGGCTTTATTTTCCTGTATGGTATGGCACAACAATGCTTTCAGGTGAAATATTTGATATTAATTTCCCTTCTACCCACTTTTTTATAATTTCGAGTGTTCATTTCAGCATGGTAATCTGCTGATTTGGATTTTGAATCGGAAATAGATTCTGCTCCGTCAATAAATCCCATGGATTCCCCAGCATGTACAGCAATTGCTCTTTGACTACCACCAGTATTAGTCAACACACCTGGTACTTCGTAATATTGCCATCACTTCTTGATGGCATAGTGAGTATGGACCCAAGACTCGTTCGTATATACTCCTGGTTTACGTGTGCCGTTTATATTTTTACTAATAGCCCTTAAGTACTCTGCAAGTTTTGCAACAATTTGTGATTTCTCCATTAGCACATATTGTTTGGTTTTGCATTTCTTACATTTAAATCCCATTTTTCTTAATATTTTTACTAAATGTTCCTTTGCCACCCTGAATATTTATTCATCAGCGGAGTTCAGGAGTTCCCTCAAAGTAGGAATTTCCTTTTTCTGTTCATAGTACTCCAAAAATTTTCTACGCACAAGGCACTTATCGAACTCATCAAGAGATACGATTGTGCCTGATTTTCGATTTTTCCTCGAAGTTCTAACCTTAACCCCAGTTGTTGAAGCATTTTCTGGTCATGATTGCTCTCCCACACTTTCCCACTAATTTTGTTGCCCGGAAGACAACATTCATCTTCACATTAAGTGTGAATACGTCTTTTTATCACGCAGACTGAAAAAATAACTGTATACAATTTATGTATTCATTTATTATCTAATTTTTTATTCCTATTTTACCCATAGCTATATTAGGAATTTAATTTAAAAATTTATGAATATAATACAATTTACAAAAACATGACAAAATTCAATATCAAGCTGACAAACAGTAAACATCAAGATGAATCCTTTATCTTAAGAAATATTTTGTTTAAGAAAGCTATGTATACAATTTGAACAATTGTATATAATTGGACAACACAAAACATCTCTAAGTAAAAAAACACCAGGATTTAACTGTGAGTATCCCCAATCATCAAAATACATACGTTTTAGCCCCAATTAGAGATAAGAAGGATGGCGGCATATACCATATTTAAACACTGCTTCGAAATTTTGGCTCTGTTTTTTTCGGCACATGGATGTGAAGTGATTCAAAGTGATTTTGCAAAGCATAGTTGATTTTTACTCACTACTTTTATAAACTACGTAACGATACCGCTATTGACTACTTTATATTTAAGTATCATAAGCAATATATTTTTATTGATCTCAATAACACAGTATAAAATGCCTCCAGTGTTGCTGGTAGTATGTAACACTTTCGCTAAATTGTTTCTTTGGAACCGCCTTCGTTTCTACATCCATCACCCAGCTCAAGGCAAAACTCTTGCAGAATATAAGTGCCGAAGGCTAATAAGCTTAAATAATAAGTATCTGAAATTGAAACCCTTGTTCTTGTTGCAAGCTTTATAGGATCATAACCATCAGTTTTATATTTCCATGTAGGTTCAGCAGTAAAGCAAAGGGATAAATAAGTAGTAAGTCACAGTTCTTACAGGCCTACTTTTGGTGAAGTAATGTTAGCGTTTGCTTGTTTTATTTTATTAATAACTGGTGTATGTAAATACCAGAAGCGTTAGTTTTGTTTTTGTTAAGACACACTAAACTCAGCACCTCGTTAGTCAACAGAAAATTACAGGGTTGAAGAAAGAGTTGCTGAATATCACCTTCGGAAAGAATTATGCATGTTTCAGGTGCAACAACTGGAGCATCTACCTAGTGGGCTGCTTCTCCAGGTGTTACATATAGCCAAGAGCACAGCACTGATCTTGTAATATTACTGTACCGCTTATGGTATGCAGCAACTGAAAGGTTAGGGGGTCATACAGTCCAATTTCAGCTCAAAGGAAACCCACCATTATCATTCATCCACACTAGCGTCTCTCACTTGCGTTATGTGTTTTCAATAAGAAATTGCTGCACATAAGTGGAAGAAAAGCACTTCAACCGTACGCATTGATAAACAGGTCAACATTTGGTATGCAACAGAAGCTGTTTTAGTTGTCATCTGCATACAACAACGTGCCTACAACTGTGATGTGTTCAATCAATGTTGGGAGGAATATCTGCTTCTTAATGAAAAGTACAGTGCGGATTGTAGTAGGATTTGATGCGAAAGTCGCGTGAGAATGATAAATTATTAATATCCCTCACCTTTTTGTTTCAATCTTGAACAATTCTGGTATATTTATTCGAAATTCCTCGTCTGCTCAGGGATGAAGTTTATTATCTTCAGGGAGTAGTCCCAGAGGAGAGAGGATGCAAGATGATGTGCAAATAAAAATCACAATTATCCTTTTAAAATTGTTATTTAATTTGTAAATAAATTATTTTTAGAACATTCTTTTTAACATTGAAAAGTAAATGCATTCATCAAGTTCTTGCAACTTTGAAATATGCTTTTACATTATATCATCCACCGCAATATTTCTGTAAACTTGCAGATGCTATCACACACGTCCGAACTGCTCGGAATCTAAATGCAGAAGAACATTTCAAATCCTTTTTCACTTATCTCTTTAGACATGTTAGGTCTACTAATCTCACCCCCTCCAGGAACTATTGATTCTTTTACTGTTGCCCTTGACAACCAACTATTTCACTGCATTTAAAGTCTGCATTGCCTACTATATATTTATCTTCTTTCCTTTTCCATACACTGTTCAAATATTCTCACTTAACCATCACATACATGTTACAACACCCCCACAACCTGACTATAATGTCCAATAAACAAATCAAATAAAAATCTTACAAAGTCAATAGCTATCCCTTTCCCTTCTGAGGCCCAAATTCATTACAATGAGCCCTAAAATACCGTTTCAGGATGGATTCTGGGAAAAAGGGAAATTATACTAACTCGCTTAGTATACTCATATTGGGAGACACTTGCAGGCATTAGAAGAGACGAAGCAACAGAAGGGGCAGCTATACCTACCCGTAGCCGAAGCTCTTTTCCTATAACTAGGAAAAGGAGCCAACCCAGTGACCCTCCACGTTGTGAGTCTTTTTATTAAGTTAATAATAGCTTGAGTCTAAAGGGCTCCCCCAGCCTTCACAGAGACTTAAGTAGACACGACATTATACGCGTCAATCCCAAAGGGGCAGACCTTTGGAAACCTCGTTAGGCCGACTGTGTTCGAACTGTTTGCCAGCTCACAAGGTTGAAGGATTTTTAAACCTTTCACAACCCAGTCTGGGCTTGACTTAGTCGTACCCAATCTCCCCTAAATATTGGGAACTACTGGTCCAGATCAGCCCACTCCTACTCCCTATGAGGGTAGAATTTAAGAGCCTATCAGCAGCTATGAAGGGCATCAGTTGTTAGGCTCCACTTAGCTCTACCAATGCTGGAGGTACTACAAGTGCTAGGGGTACGCAACATTTGCACCATGGCAGGAAGATATACGTGCAAGCCGATACAAGACTTCTGCAACAAACTTTATGGAATGATAGTCTTTTAAATGGGTCCATTTCTTGCAAAACTATGTTGACTTATGCATCCCTTTGATTGTGTAGTCAACTCAATTCCTATGATATCCTGTTCCACGCGTTGCATACAAAAATTGCTCTGATTTACTATCACTGTTGCCAGCACGTTAAAACAGAGATTTTTTCTTCATTTATTTAAGAACGCTCTACAACGAAGGTTATCAGCGACCTCAGTAGAATAATACATTATTGAAACAACAATGGAATATAAAAAAGAGTACAAACGGGTTGCAAAGTAACTAAAGTAACTAAATTTGCACATTACGGTGAACAATAGTGATATAAATAAAAATACAGATGCATTATAACAGCAAACAGGGTTGAAAAATACAAAAAGTATCTGTTGAAAGGAAACTAACAATATCTTGCTAACACAAGATATAGTTGAATAAATTCATGTAATAGATAACAGTTGTGATGAAACCATTAATTATATATTTTTTCTAAATTCTTCAAGTAAATTAAAAAGTGTCATATAAATTACTATTGAGGATCAAGTCACTTCTGGCTTACAGCAAGAATGGGCACTCATGGATGAGATGGGATGTTGACATCTCTTGAATTCCAACTTTCCGGCGTGGACCTTTAGATGAATTCTTCATTAAATAGCTATAACTAGGATGAAGGACCAATACGTAATCCGCTGAGCAGAATTTGTTCTGTTCGCCGGAAGTGAATGTTCAAAATAGCTGGTTCTGAGACAGATTTTCTAACAAGTTGCAACATTATGGGAGTGGATTGCCATTAAAATAAGACCTGAATCAGAATCAGAATCAGCAGAATTCTCGCCAAATACAACATTATACAAAAAATACAACAAATATAATAAATACAACATCAGGACCTTCCACAAGCCACCTCGTGAGATTAAACATCTGTTGAGACCAGTAAAAGACAAACTGGACTTCCAAGTTCCTTGTGAATGTGGGACACCGTGTATAGGACAAACCGGAAGGACCATCGCTACCAGAATAAACGAACATGAACGGAGCATTCGTTTAATGCAACCTGAGAATTCTGGACTGGCAGAGCTTTGTCTTTATAACGACCATAGAGCCAATTTTCGAGAGACGACCATCTTAGCAATATGCAACAGTTACTGGGAGTGGAGAATTTAGGAGGCTTTGTTAATTTCCCCTGAAAGGAGCACGCTTAATCGTGATGCTGGATTTTGGTTCAGCTGTTCTTGGAGACCGGTCTTGAAAGTGGAAATCCGTCGATTTAAGAAGCAAAGATCAATACAGCTTGATAATCAAGTTAAGTAGTTATGTTTCTTTGACTCAATTATTTTCTATACTCACGCCATCTCTTGGCCTGGCATTTAATTTACTGAAAACTGTCTTTTGTTCAGTAATGCGGATTTTGATAATGTTTTTGATGATGGGAGCGATGCACACTCCCGGAACGTCGATTTGTAATCATCTGTTCACCTTGTTTGCTGCCCGAGAAAAAATGGAGCATGGATTGCCATTGTTTGTCCCAGTATTGCAGAATATGAGTTTTAAACATCTTTTCGATATCTTGTAGTGAACCGGACACTCCACCTACAATTTGTTGTAGTCTTGTAGCTGACCTAGCTACCACAGCGGCCATTTCATTTATCACAATGCCTTTATGTTGAGGTAGCAATGCCAATGAGATTTGGATGCCTTTATTATAGTGGTAAAATAAATTTTCTTGAATACTTTGTATGAGAGGATGATTATTAAGTTTGTTTGCAACGGCAGAAATTGTTCACATAGAGTCTGGGAAGATCACAATTAGTGGATTTTTGTGACGTTGAGTACTAATTTCAATTGCTTTGAGGATAGCCCAGGCGTCACATGAAAAAAATAGAGAAGTAATCTAGTTGGCGGTAACAGTTAGTTACTAAAGGTGAGGTGGTAGCTATGGCACATCCAGAACTTGTAACGTGCTTTGATCCATCATTATGTACTTTGAGGTGAGTGTTGAAATTCTGATGAAGTGGTGAAATCATACGAATGATTCTGGTAACAGTAACCATAAACTCAGGAAAACAGAAATCCCACTTTTCACTAGAAGTTATGGCCTCCTGGAACTCAAAACGGAGATTTATCTCTTACTGCTCATAGACAATACGCGCCTGATACGCGAAGGGATATGACCTGCGTCTCTCGCACTTCATATATGCTTTAAAAGAACGCAACAGCACCTGCAGGAAGAACTAGATAGGAAGAAGTGGTCCCGTGTCATGGTGAATGTGACAGCCAGCTTAACATCGCTTAACTTATTTCTTTGCATGTGTGTGAAGAGAGTCCTGTACGCGATCCCGGTTATCACCAGGGAGGAATGGACGATTGTGGAATGGACGCTACCTTTAATGCATTCGTCACAGACTACACTATTTCATGCACGTGCTATCTGACATTTAGTGTGCCATACTTGATCGGTATTTTCATATCCTTGGATTCCACAACCCTCACGTACCAGACTACCTTGTGACTTCTCATTTGACAGTATTCCCATTTGCAATTTATTTCGCTGGCAGCTTTTTCGTATACGAGGGGGTGTAGTAAAGTTTTAATTATCACACTTTCAAAATGTGATGGAACGTTTGCGTTGATATGTGCTTGTTAGTTCTTCTATACTTAGTCATCACCCAATTTACACATTTTTCCCAGCGTTACTTTTCCTTCCGAATACCTTGATTGTAGAAGTCTGCAGAATTCCTTTAAGCCACTCTGCCACTTTAATGACGTCATTTGTGCTGTCAACGGATTTTTGCAACGGATTATTTATTTCCGGGAGTAAGAAAAAGTCACTTTGTGCGAGATCGGTCGAATATGGCATATGCTCTAAGGTCTCAAAGCCACATTTTCTTGTTTTGTCAACTGCAACTTGAGATGAATGAGCTGGTGCATTGTCAGACAGAAGCCGTACACCTTTGGGGAGTATACCATTCCGTTTCTTAATCAGAGCTGCTCGTAACTTGCCTAGAAGATTGCAGTAGCATCTGCCACTGATGGTTTGACCTTTGGCAAGATAATCTGTAAGGATGACTCCACGACAGTCCCAGACAACTGAAAGCATGACCTTCCCAGCTAACCTTTGCATCTTTGCCTTTTTGAAAGGGGAGAATCGGCATGTTTCCATTCCATGTTCATGGTTCCTGTCTCTGGATCATACTGGTTGATCCAAGATTCATCCATAGTTACCAGACGATCAAAATATCCTTTTCTTCCTGTTCCAACAGCATCAACATCTGTCTTAATGGTCACGCCGTGTTTTCTTTTGGAAAGGGGCTAGCAAACTTGAAGTCCACAGTGCAGACACCTTAGATATGTGCAGTTCGTCATGAACAATTTTCCACGCACTACCATAACTAAGATGTGTCTCATTCATAAACATTTGGATGGTTACTGGTTGTCTTCCAGTATTAAACACTCCACTTGCTTCACTGTGACAGCATCGTCTGTCACTGACAGTCTACCAGCTCTTGGCTCATCTGTCAGCGACATGTGACCAGTTTGAAAATTCCTTTTCCACCTCACAATAGTGCCATACGATGGGCAATCCTTTCCATAAACAGTCGTCATGTCTTAATTGATTTCCCGGGCAGTTTTGCCCTTCAAATGAAAGAACTTGATCACACTATGAACTTCAATTTTCTCCACCTTACACTTCAGTGAGTTCTAGCACTTACTGTAAAAAGGAAAAGGACACAAATCACTGAAAGTACCAACATTATGACCCGAGGGATCAATGATGACAATGAAAAATTTCCATCACTCCAGAATAAAAATTGCCGAGTGATAATACTTTATGATATCCCCTCGTATTTATAAGTCATCTCAGGTAATGTAGCTATAAAGTAGCTCAGACAATACGTTCATAAATCAAAGTAGAATTAAGCAAGTCACAGAATATTCGGGTGCCAGTAAAAATTGACATTTAGAGTAGTCTTGAAGCAGAGGTATTTATTTGATGAAATAGCTTGTAAGTTTAAAATTCCTGCTTTTGCTTTGAAATACAATATTACAAATTTTATATTACCAAAGTGATTTACTGTGATCGATTAATGGCAGGCCATGTCGTATAAAGACCGTACACGGATTAGCACACCTATATGTACTTGAAGGTAGATACCGCAAGGGATTTTCCGCTGGCATTTCTGCTGCCTACCTTCTCATATTATGACGGAAAGGGCCTTTTTACATTTGATCAAAAAGGGAACGTTTTACAGTAAAATATGCCTTAAAGCACAACAGTTAATGGTTAATGTAATCATAAAAGTAATTTCCAGAATGAAAATGTTTAGTTATAAACGGCACTCACTTTAAGTAGCCTTGCTAAAATTTGACTTTAACTCAGATATAAGAAACTTACAAGGCAAATGTGTCTCCGGAGAGTGCTTATTTGCTTACAAAATTCATGTTACAATAGTTTTTTTTCTTCTTCTTCACTCCAAGGGCTAGGCAATGCTGCCTGTTCCGGCCTAAAACATATCTGACCATCGTTTTCGTGGTCTTCCCGGATGTCTCTTTGCTCTAGGTTTATAGTTTATAACTCTTCTTGGGATCCTATCTCTCGGCAATCTCTCAATATACTCTCTCCATTCATTTATATAATTTATTATTATTTCTTCTAAAGAACTTATTTCTATATATTCTCTTATTTTTTTCATTTGGAATTTTATCTAAAAGAGTACATCCCTTTATTGCTGTTAAAAATCTCATTTCGTCAGCCTGTATCTTGTTTTTGTCTGCTTTTGTTAATGTCCAATTTTCAGAACCAAAAAGAAAAGCAGGCACAGCCATCACTTTATAAAATTTCATCCGTGTTTCTTTTCTGGTTTTAGTTTTTAGGGTTCTATTTGTTATGCCGCATATTTGTTGAAACATTGATAATTTATTTTTAAAATCATTTTCATATTTATAACTGACATATGTTCCCAAATATTTAAAGCCTGTGACTTGCTCTAAGATAATATCATCAATTACTATTTTGGTTCTAATAGGGTCTTTACCTTGAAACGCCATTGTTTTTGTTTTATTTGTGGAAATTTTGAAATTATAATTCTTACATAACTTCTGTAAAATATATACTGCTCTTTGCAGCTCGTCTTTAGTTTTACTTGGTCATCCGCAAATAGTATCGTCTTAAGAGTCAAATTTGGTGCAAGATGAATGCCTCCGTTAATCTTAAACATCCACACAATGCTTATGTTTATTTTTTACAAATGATGAAAGCATGAGAACCGTTTAATAATTTACACTTACACTACACCTGAACAGTCTTACGTAACCAATTAAACTGATTTCGGAAAAACAATCTCAAAAAATTGTACCTTTACTCAAAAAGGAAACCATTTTCCCCTAAAGGAAGCATCCAGCCATATCGATTTACTCGAATAATTAAGTGTGCTGTGTTGTACTCACATGACTTTTCAATTCTTTTACAAACTATTGTTTAAACGTTTATTTTCCTACTTCATGTTATCAAGATAAATTTTACAGAAATTATCTTATTAAGTACTTCTTTATAAGTGCTACGAGATTCATGAAATTCATATCTTTTAAGCGATAGTCAAATTATTAAAAAATAAAGCAATATTTTTAAAACATTTTCCAAATAAGTAATAGTTTGGGATGGGCGAACCTCTGAAAATCTTCCTGTTCAATTTTTTTGGAATTAAGTGAAATATCATGTTTCATATTTAAACCAATGTTTATTTTGACTTATGTTGTTCAAATACAGAGAATCATGCACACAGTCACACCACCGACATTTTCTAACCTGTGTGTATATTTGTGCAAGGGTCTTAAAATATGTATGCATTTCCACTGAAATATTGGCATCGAATTTTGGGAGGAATACAATACCTGCTCTTCTTAAATATAAGTGCTCAGTAGGAGAGTAAACAATAAATGAATTAAGAAGATTGGAAGCAGTAACATGTGAAGTTAAAAGTCGTTTAACTGTCTGCAATTCTGCAACTCAGTAACTACGAGATAAATGACGCGTGCGGGTTGTCACATTTAAATACGAAGTGTTTTCTTCTGGGGCAACTAAATGTTTTTTTTTTTTTTTTTTTTTCGGACGGGACAACCGTATAATATACATAGCGCCTTAGGACTTAAGCTACACACAGTAAGATGAAGATTTACGCTGACGGCACGTGCGCCATAAGATGGAAGTTTGCCAGTGAAGGAGAGAATGTTTTTCGAACCAGTTTGAGTGTTACAAAAACACGAGACGGAAAACAATGCAGTTCAACGTGCTTCTTCAGTGGATTTGGAGACAAATATGCGATGCAGTTGAACTGTGCCACAGGTTTTAGCCACTGAAGCGCTGCTTGATAAAATCATTTGGGGTTTTTAACATCGCGTTGTTGTCTTAACCAACAAATATAAGGATTGGGTTTATTTCCATTATGAAGCCAAAATTGTTTCATGAACTGCTATTTCTATCTCTTTTTTGGAGACCTGTATCACGCTCCCAAATGCCATTAGCATATGCTTGCAACGGCAAACGATCAAGGGGCATTATTTGCATTGGTCGATGTCATCTCCCCTGGTAGTGAGTCATTTTTGCCAACGTACTCTTTTCTAATTACTTGACGTCTTCATTGGTCTCTAATCTCACTCCTAATATAGATCTTAAAAGTTTGATTTCAACTGCTTCGATACATCTTTTATCTTTCTTAATAATTAAACTCATTTCTGTACAACAGGGACGGTTTTGAGTGGACTTTATGCAGTCATGTATGTACCTATATATCTGTTGATTTCAACTCAATTCCCTTGATATTGAAGGTTGCCACTGTCAAGTGTTCTAAACGAGGTTTACTTTGTACTTTACTGTTATTGCTACATTTTACATCTGGACCTATCTTATGCTCTGGCTTTGTGTTAGATTAATTTTATTTGGATGGATTACTACCCCATTCTAAAGCCCCCTACTTGAAGGACCAGAGACAATTTATTTAGGTTTCCTGCCTCCTAGAGAGATTGTCTTCTCTGTGACTTAAGAACTGCCTCCCCAAGTAGATCTTTTCTGTCGGATTTCTTAAGAATCCGACGGCAGTTCTCTTCCCGGACTTAACCTCATGGATGTCCTTCTCCTGAGTCTTTGGGACAGGTTTTCCTCATTCCTTGTGGCGAAGTTTGGGCACTTTCTCTCAACCTCGATTATTTTTGTGGGTTGTTCCGTCAGCATGAGAGTGCTCGAGTGTCTATGTGCAGCGGATTAAGCCACGGGCGACGCCGCTCTAATTTGAATGCAAAAGTATAAAGAAACTTTTCTGCATGAAGAAAAAATCGGCCTGTATTTGTTTTGATAGTACAAACATCGAATACTTGAAACCGGTAAGTGATTCAAGTTCCCCTTGTTGAGGTTTTTTCATGTTCCTCTCATTTCTCATAGTTAACAGATACTCTAAACATAGGTCTGGGACGTTTCCTTCCCAAAATTCGTTTTCTACGAGGGATGTTCAATAAAGAATGATCACAACTTTTTTTAAAAACTTACCTTTACTAATCCTCATTATTTTGTTGGCCGTTCTCAAAATAGTCTCCACTGAATGCGATGCACTTGTCCCAGCGTTTCTGCGAGTCTTCAAAGACTTGCTGGAAACCACTTATTGAGAGATCCTTCAAAATCGCCTCCACAACCTTCACCACTGCTTCTGATGATGGATAATGCCTCCCACGAAGGCATTTCTTCAAGATAGGGAATAGAAAAAAGTCACATGGGGCTAAATCTGGACTATCGCGAGGGTGAAGGATGCACTTCATGTTGATTTTTACAAGATATTGAGCAACAACATTGAAAATATGCGGCTGCGCTTTATCGTGGTGTTTCACGGAAATGTGGTCTTTTCCTCCTGATATGGAATTCCAATGTTTTCAGGACATCCCTGTAGTATTGTCCAGTTACTGATGTGTGTGCAGGTACAACATGCTGATAAACCATTCCATGAATATCAAAGAATGAGAAATCCATAACTTTCTCAGCAGAAGCAACCACTTTTGCTTTTTGGGGGTTGGTGATGAAGGAGATTTCCACACTGAGCTTTGCTGTTTGCTCTCAGGATCAAAATGATGTAGTCAAGTTCCATCAGCAGTGATTACGTTTGAAACAAACTCCGGATCTTCCTCTAACATCAACTTTAACTGCTTGTTACCTCCATTGCAGCGGTAGGCGCTACTGAACATGGCTGAGCTTGCCTGGTTCTCACAGGCGGGAACCAGGAGTATCAACGATGAAGCTACTACGGCGTGTTTGTTTCACATTAAGCTAACAGAATATAATAAGATTGAATTTTAGTGCGAAAAATTATAACCGTAAGAAAATTATGATCATTTTTATTGAACAGCCTTCGTAATTCTTAAACTTTATGTAGCCTTAGTTCTACCACCTGCGCTATGTAATAGCTGGAGTTAAGTACTAGTGCTAAACAATGCTAGCTTTTAGCATATTCTGGCACATTTTAATCATAGTAGAATAGGGTTTGCAAAGGAAGTTAAGACAAAAAGACAAAAAGAGACAATAGATGTAGGTTGTCCTTTACATGGAACATACAAAATTTTATATTTTCCAAAATATTGCTCCATCAAATTTGATTACTTGTTTTTAAGATAGCCAGCGAAATGTATATGATTTTTGGGGGAATAGTTTTTGACGCCCTCTTTAATGTGAATGACTTCTACATAACCTGTGAACCGTAGGAGATAAATAAATAAATAAATAAATTGTGAATACTGTCACGTCCTTGGCCATGGGTGGGTATGGATACAGCATTACTAACAACAGGTTTGCCACGAACGGACCAAGGAACCTAGTTCAGTTAGGATAAATTAGAACACATGCTTGGCAGGAGAGGTTGGGGATTCTAAAGTATTTCAGCCAAAACACAGAGGTTATAATATGTTTAGCCAAAATATATGAATTCAGAGGAATTACAATGTACAGACACATAAGCTTGGACTCATGGTGGCCAGGAGGGCGTCGCCGTTCACTTAACGTACATGTTGATTCCTCGTCAGTTCGCTATCTAAAGTCAGCGACTGTTGTTTGTCCAACTGCTTGTAGCTTACCACACAGATGACGTCACCTGTCACTTGGTTCAAACTATTGCTGAAGTCCAAAGAGTCACGCAAGTGACCTCTCCGCCTGGTTCACCAGGTGCTACGCCCTCATTCATAAAAATTTACAAAATATGGTTAGTTTCATTAATTACAAATTACATCTTTCTTAGATACGTTACAAGGCTATACTTCAGTAACTTGGTAGCTTTTCAAATTTTTTATTTAATTCCTCTTGGTAACTAATTGCATCATGTATACGTTTTTACGAAGATACTATAAACTAAAAACGTAAATACGAAAATAAAATAATTTTAGCAACCGCAAAGTGTATAATTTACCACTTCCTAGTTAACTAGCGACATTTTTAGAACAACTGGTAACGAGCTAACTTGAACTACGGTGTACTGTTGTCCAGGAAAATAGTATTGGCAACTGTACCACTACTGGATAGTAGCTGGTTTTATTTATTTATATCATATTTATGTTATCCTGTTAAATATTTTACTTACTGTCATATTAATTTTATAATATTTTAACATTTTATAAGATATATAAAATTAGTATTATTTCTAGTACAGTATAACGCAGATATTTAACTCTATAAATAGGTAAAGCTACTCAAAACTCACAATTACTTTGAAACAATATTTTCTGGAGCGGGCTATTCCTTGCTGTTTGAATTTTCAAATCCAATTTTTCAAATACAAAGTCTTTATTTTTTTCCTAATCCCTCGGCTATGTGAAGAGAACGGAAAAGACAATGAAGTCATCGTATATCGACCAGTATTTAAAAGATTTGACTATCACTTCAGGTATTGCTTTCCACATGTTATGCAGAATTCCTCTTTTGAATACCGAGTTGGGTTAACACGAAGTAGATTAAAAAGAAAGATTTGTTTAGAAGAATTTATTCAAGAGCATTCCATTCCTATTCCGTATTTCAAGAGTACCTACGTATAAGAAAATATTCAATAGGGAAACTTCTGCACAATTGGTCGATACACGATGACTTCTTTGTCTTTTCCGTTCCCTTCACATAGCCAAGGGGTTAGGAAGAAATAAAGACTTACTGTTTGAAAAAAAAAAAAAAAAAAAAAAAAAAAAAAAAAAACAATTTACTGAGTTGGGAACTAAACTCGGTATTCAAAAGAGGTATGCTTCATAAGATGTGGAAAGCAATACCAACAATCTGATGTACTCCACTCGAATGACGTTCTGTAATGTTCTATCTTGCCTACCGAGTTTAGTTTCCAGCTCAGTAAATGTGTATCATTGGGCTTTTGTTTGAATTTGGTTTGTAATTTTTTTATAAAGAAAAAGAATCGTGTTTCATAAAATTCCACCTCACGTAGGGATGCTATTGTATAATACGTACATGTGCTCATAGTTAGTGGTCTACTTTAGGAAGTCCAGACTCGTTTAACCCATCATGAATCCAAGTGTACACTTGTTTCCTTTACTGCATAATTCACGACCCAGTGTACAGTATGTTATATAAAAGGATTAGTTCAGTCCGTGATTGTAATATATATCAGCAATTAAGGAAATAATTCAGTATTTTTCGGTTTTTTAAATCTAATTGCTCTCGTGTTACTTACCACACTCTTATTTGTAAAATGTTTTCCAGCAAATAGGATTTTTATTAACAGTGTTTAAAGTCTACTCTTACGTCATCCGGCACCACAGGTGGTGACACTGATGATAAACAAAATCATTATCATCTCAAGGTTTGGGCCTTTCGCAAGAATATGTACTGATTAATCAAAATCTTCCCTCATTCATTCATTCATTCATTCATTTATTTGTGCTGCAACAGAGCAATGCTTCCATTGCAGTAGCTACATACATAATAATTTACAAACATGGCTTAAATATAAATATAAAGGAACAAAAGGACAATGCAAAATGTAATGCAAAACACTAAGACTAAACGCATACAAATTTAAGTGCAACACAACGAGTATCATAAACAGGAATGCAAAAGCCTAAGACTAAAACAAAAAGTATATATAATCGAAGACAACACACTGGTAACTGTATTATCATTAACCAAAAATAACACAATTGAAAATCACATGCCGTTAATTCCTGTATATAAATGTTCCTTAAATTGCTAGTAGCCAAAACTATGATGCAGATCTATTTTGGAAGAGATTTCACTGTATTTGGCACATAATCTTAAAATATGGGATGCTTCGCTTTCCTTGTTGCTATGTGTAGCCTAATTTACTGCAAGTAGGAGTGTAAACTGTATTAAATTATCTAGCTTTTGGCACATTTTTCTTACATGACCTGAACACATTCAACACATTTGATAGTTTAATATTACTATTTAAATCTTCCCGGATCGTTACTTGCTGTTGGTCAATATTTACGAACGAAATTTTATGGCCAACAACGAGAAGAGGATTATAGGATACCGATCGCCATCAGAGGAAATCGTAATGAAATTAACATTGGAAACACCGAGTGGGATGACTCAGGCGGTTTCGCCTGTAGCCCGGTTCAATTCCCGTGGCCGACTTACCTAAACCAGGGGTTTTTCGTTTTTTTTCCTAGGATGGCAGGCAAAAGCTGGGTATTTTAATTATATCCCTCCATTTCATCTCCTTCATCATTTTACATCATCTCTCATCCGGTGGTCTCTTTCAGGGTAGAAGTGTTGGCGGAAGTCTCAATGCTGCATGACGAAATGTTGTGTTCTTCCTCGGGTAGGACAGTTTCCAGTCTCTACGACAACCTGATGGGCCGTTTCCGGGCGGCGAGTGGGAAGCCGGTTGTGCTAGGCTGCCGGGGAGCTTCCAATTGGTAAATAGTAGGCACCCTGTCCTCTGTCTCCTCTCGCCTCATTCCCTCTTCCGGCGATCTCCACTTGAGGCATTGGTACAATGGATCAAGATTGCTCTTAGTGCCAAATCCCCTCCGATTACTTAATTCTACCCTAAGCCTAATCTCACATTGGAAGCTCAATGTTTAATAGTTATTAGAAATTAATTTCACGTTAGCGTTGCTATTTCTATAATTCACTATGGTAGAAATATCCTATATATGTTAGTACTGACATAACTTTGCTGCTTCATTTAGCTGAACATTTAACACACATTTCGTTATATGTTATAAGGGCTGGTCGCTGCGTGATGACTTTTAAATTCTGTTCTGTTTTCCTCCCCCTAAAAAGAATTATACGTGCTATTTGAGAAAAGTGAAAGTATTTTAAAATTTAAACTAATAACTAGTATGTCTCGGAAGTGGCTAACTAAAAAAAAAATTATTTGACAAATTGTGTGCTATAATGAGATATACATCTTTGTGTGCTAAGAGTTTGTCTACCCCTTACGGTTTACCAGTTTCATTGAAAATGAACACTTCAGAGGCTGTTCCCAGAAAATTCAAGATAAGCATTTAATTTTTTACAAAAATATATTGAACATTTTTAGAATTCTTTTTGAGAAAAACATTCCAAGCAAAGGATAACCTGCGGTAGGAGAATTTTCTTGAAAATATTTGTATCGCACTTGGAAAATGCTAAACATTTACTATTTCACCGACGTTTGACTTTTGGGTTATGTGCCCTGTGTTTAGATTATCTTAAAATGTTATATCCGGTGAAATCTAGGTATCGAGATTTTGAGTGGAACACAATACTTATCCTCTTATAAAGTACTGGTAAAAAAGTAAAAATACTTAATCAAAGCTTCGTGGGTGATCAGCCGTGTCAGGTTTATGAAGGTCGAAATTTTGGCTATTCTATACTCCATGGCCTTATTCAGGATCTGAACGCTGATGAGATTCTGAATGCTGCATTCAGATCGGGAATAAGGCCATGGGTTCTACAATTTATTTTGCAGAGAAAGCTGCCGAGTACTATTTGGACGGCTTACAGAGAGGGAGCATTGCTGGGAGAAGCGTTTAGACTTACAAGGAGACTATGTAGAAAAGAAAAATCTGAAAAAAGTCTTGTATCTTTATTAGGTTGGAAACTTTTCAGACAACCTATGTATTGCCCTACAGAATTCTTCCAAAAATGCTCATATGTTTAAGAAACACTGAAAATGATATCCGATATTATTTAAGTGCGGATTCGTGGACGGCGGGTCTGCGATTTAGATTCCGCCATGATTATTAACTCCTATGAGGATATCTCAGACCTCTTATCTGGCAAATACACACTCAGGCTGGAACTTTTACTTCCAAAATTTACCCTCCCAATTACTTATCCTTTTCCGAGGTGAACTTTCAAAGACAATTATGCTGCTGTTACAACTAAAGATAATTTTATCTATTCTACAGTAGCTTAAATTTAATTAATATAAATTCTAAGAAAATAAAACAATTATTAATCTGAAGGCAGCTATTTATTTTATTTTTTACATCATTTTAGCAAAGTCTCACCACCAATGATACCGCATAAAGTAAAGTTGGGCATAAACACTGCCAATAAAGGTAGAAAGAATGAAAAGATTACAGACGCTATAAGGGCATTGACTTCTGTGATAGTTTAAATTATTTGTGAACATGTAATTATAGTGCAATATTGCTCTTGACATTTGAGAAGCAGAAGGTCATTTTAGGGTGAGAATTCAAGTTTAAAATGTCGGTGTAGTTCAACGTTAGTGAAAATGAGCTTGCAACATGGCTTAGTGATAAGCTTGAGATGCATGATACCAATTACGATAAACGCAGGGGATTTTTTATGTGATGTCCTTAAACGCTAAGTGATGTCGGACGATAAATGAAATGGGTAAAGTGATGTTCAAATGAGCCCTGGGTCCATAGAGCTTAGAGTTCCCCGATGTTCATCTTTCAGGATAAGGAAACCCTCCGGTGAAAATATTATCCATACAACTCATCCTGACCGAGATTCGAACTAGGAATCTCTTGAGCGTGAATTAGGTGCTCTAACACCTACGGTACAGAGGAAGACTCGCCAGGTAAGATGCGAAAGACCTAGTGGAGTTGCAAGTCCTGCTTTTTCATGGTCTTAGGAAGGTTTCCAACCTCTCCTCAAGGTTTACTACACGACGTGCTCTTTAGAAATGGTTATAAGTGCAAGTATACAACACATTCTGAAAGTTGCTAAACCAAAAATGTTCGTATTGAATCGCATGTTCCAGATTGTCAAGTAAAATTTCAGAATGGTGACAGTAGTTGCTAAAGATGGATAAAGCACTTAAGACGTCGGTTTTGTGGTGTTATAATGCCCTTTCCAAACGTTGTTACCCTTATTCGTTAGTTATTTATTTTATTCTAAATAAAAGCCACACACATTTCAAGGGCAATCAGTCCACCGAGGTGAGTGTCTGGTACGGACTGTCAACTAGAAGTTAGACTGGATCCTTCATTCAAGCGTCATTTTCTGGCGCCAGCTGTCTGAAATTACTGACAAGGGAACTTTCACTTTGGTCATACATGTATTCACTTGAGAGTTTGATGGCATCATCTCTACTCTATATGGGTCCGTGTACCAAAACTCGGGTGTGAAGCATAGCTGGAAGTATCCAAAAATGAGGCCAGAATACCGTATGTTCACGACAAGAAGGCTAGAGGGGAATGAAGGGCAGGGGAGCTTGAACTGTTTATCAGCTTCGGAAGTGGATCAGTTTACTAGGAAATGAGTGTATGAGAGTGCATATGAGTCACCCATGCTGCCAGATCTGTTTTTTGCAGTAAAGGCAGCGATAGGTATTATGTATGAGTGTTTTATGTGTATTTTAAACGAACCTTTCATCCCTGTCATACTGGGAAGGCGAGCATAAACACCGTTGGGACAGTAAAAGTGATTACGTTACACATTCCTCTAGCTTGCCTTCTTGTTATGGATCTACAGTACGTAGAAACATATAGGCATAATAACACAGCATTGTAACGGAGAGATTGTTGCAGCCTACACATGGCATACCTAAGGAACGCCATCTCCCATACTTGGAATAGAGCTGACAGCGGATATCCAGCAGCTATTTGCAAGTAGTCGTATGCGGCACATTTCAGTTTTGTACATTGCGATTCCATTCCGCAGCAGACTTCTGTTGCACATGGTTTTTGCACAGCAGACATTATACCATGAAATTTTCAGGTGCGTAGCGGTGTCAGTACAGTGATAATTCCCTTGTGAGAAAAATTATTTTCGTCATTATATGTCCAATTTATAGTAACATTAAGCTTTGCCCACAAAATCGGCACCTCCATATTAGAACCTATCCATTAAGTGGGTCACTTTTCCTGGACGAGTTGCCGTACTACTGGAGAGGATGGGAGGTGCACTAAATTTCTAAGGCAGCTACAAAATACAAATGGACCTAAGCCAGGCATGGCTAGTGAATCGTTGTCTAGCCAATAAGGTGAGTGCAATGTTGTACGGTTAAGCACGCACACTGGCTCGCTTAACCGGACCGTGCGGATAATTTCTTTGCACGCTCAAAAGATACTGATTACAGAATTATTTTGTTGATCCCATGTCACAGAGCTATTTTTTCTGAGGGTGACTGTCCAAACCCCATGTTTATACGATATCTGGTTTCGGAGATATGGAAAGATAAGACGCCTGACTAGAAACAATAGAAACATTAACTGTCAGTGAAGAAAATCGCACACGTGCTATGCTGCGGTTGCATTCAGTAAAGTAGTGCTCTCTTAAGAGTGTAGACGTGCTTTTCGAAGTTAGTAAATATGTCGCTTAGCAAGCCTAGTACTAGTGTGCCTAGTAGTGACTGCGAGACAAATCGTAAGATATTACATAAGCAGGCTAGAAATATTTTTCATGTGTATTCTTTTTTCAAACAATTGTCAATTGAAGAGAATAGTTCGAAAGGACTAATTTCGCTCAAAGCCGAGAATTTTCGGCACTGGCTTGTATAACGTGAGTGCCTATACTGTGACGAACATTGTTAATGAAGACAAACAGTTCACCAAATTAAGAGAAGTTCCAATATTTAGGTATCCTGGAAAACATAAAGCAACATTCTAATACACATTCGTATCTTCCGTATTAATTAATAAGCATTTTAATGAAACAAACATTGGTTTAAAGTACTTTACAGACAGTATACAATTACGGCATCATTACAGTACAGACTATAATCTGTATTCACAAATCGTGGAAATGTAAGTACTCTGTTTTATTGTTGCAAACGCTATTCTTTCGTGGCACGCAACTAATTTGTGTCATTTCGTTTTGTATGCAAATGAACGATGTTGCGTATGCGAATTGTTCTCACGTCCAAGGTCTCAGGCTTCATTTTATGCCATTATGCAATAATCATTGTATATGTTTTCACACACATATAGAAATATTAAGCGAACTTTACTGTCAACATTGTACATACATCTCACCTCACGGCTAGAGGGATACCGTGAGACAAAGACAGAAACATCTGCTATCTCTGTCGCCCGCTGAGTGTAGACCTGGAGACGCAAAGAGAACGCGAACACTCCATTAGCTGTGCCCATGTCCATTCTTATTTTGTAGCTACTCTAGTATGTTCATCTGATTTAATACCTTTGAACTTTACCTTTGCTAGGATGCCATCTACCGCAGGAAACCACCTAGACAAATTGTAACAGCATGTGCAGTAATTTTATTGGACACAATGTACAATGTCGCTGTTCGGGCTACGTGATGTATGTGTGACTGCTAGTGCAATTATTTTGAGAATCGAAAGAAGTTGAACAGCTGCAGGAAGCTGAGGCATATGGTTAAATTCAGCACGAGCCCTCAGTTAGGAATTTATGTTCGTTAAAAGTATGCAAAACTGGTTTTTAAGGGCTTTCTATTTTTACTCTAAGTAGGAAGCTTCAGGTATCGTAGACATGCATTCAGGAAGTAGTGAGTTCCATTCCTGTTAGCGAATTTATTAACTTAGGAGATTTCTCCGGGGTTTCTAGAGTCGCTAGGCTAATGCTAGGAACAGTAATTATACAACTGCAATTTTCTTTCACTGCATTTTACGTTACTTCTCATTTCACTTCACCTTTCATCCTCTTTGATTCTTTGAGATTTGAACCGCATCAACAGGGTTGTCGTACGCTACATCATAGGAATAAAGGATGCTCTCTGTAAAGCAACGTCCCCTGGTGGTGCAGCGCTCCTACTTTGGAACCTTCCAGGGGCATATGCCGATTATAATAGATCGACCAGATAGATTTAATCTGGAACTGTTAGGGACCCTACTTTCTGTTCGTCAAGCTCCAGGATCGGCTTCCATCTGTCTCCTCTCACCACACTCTGACTACTCTCAACTACCTCTTACTTCCGGGAGCCGCCTTTTGAGGCAGAAAAGCTTACATGGCCCAAAATTCCAAGCCCCTGTACCTGCAATTCTACCCTTATGTAGTACTATGGGCAGAATATAAAAGGAAATTATTGTAGGTCATGATTGCTTCTTATTTTAATATTTCCTTGAACTTACTGGGCAATACAACTAAGGAAATATTTCTAAGTTTTTTGTTATTAAGCATTTGGGACATTTATATTAAACTGAACAAATAGGAGGGTGAGCCAATAAATAAATCGCAAAACTGGATATAATGACTTAAATAATTAATTTTTCTTTTCGATATAATCAACCTGTACTTTGTGACGCATATCCCATCTTTTTACAAGTCATTAAACGTCGGCGGCAAGTAAATTTTCCGGTTGCTGTCTCAGCCATCAGGTAACATCTCTGATTACGGCATCGTCAGTTTTGAAGTGTCGGCCAACCAAAGGACCCTCTAGAGGTCCGAACAGAGGGAAATCACTGGAAGTTAAGTCGATTCTATGAGGTGGATGTTGTTGGAACATGGACGTCTTAAAACATATATTTTTAAAATGAAATTCTTTGGTAGTGAAATTTGCACATATTGTGTGGAAAAAGATAAACCTGAACATACAGTTTTAATATGTGAAAAATGGAATGAATACGACAGAAACGTGCCAATGAAATTGGAAAAAATGTAACAGTAAACAACCTAGTAAAGCAGATGCTTGAAAATGAAGAGAATTGGAGAAAATAGAAAAGATGATCGTTAGTATCATAAAAAAAATAAACAGAAGAAAAATGGATTAAACAAGGTTGCCACATTTGTGATATAATACCTGAGTGGTAGTGCCGTAAATTGTGCATTTTATAGCACGGGTTTTTTAGTTGGTATAAACCTAACTCGCCGAGTTCGGTGTCTTTTTGAAGACTTTTCCCCTGCATAAGAAATGGATATTTCAAACGTTCCCTAGTAGCTCCTGCGTTAATATTGCTGAGCGCGGGGAAGCATTGTCATTGAGAAGAATCACCTCGTTTGTCAGGAGTCTAGGTCACTTGACACGAATGGCCTGTCGGAGCTCCGGCAGAATGGTGCAGTATGTCGTTGTATTCAGTCTCACAGTGAGGCTGAAAGTTCTGCAGTATGACGCCTTGCATTTGCCAAAACACGGTGACCATAAACTTACACGCTGATAGAACCGCCTTGAGGATTTTTTCTTGTTGGTGAGGTGGGATGTTGCCATTCCATGGAAGATCTTTTTAGTTCTGGCTGAAAGTGGTGAACCCAAATCATCCCAAAGTATACACGGGCAGCACTTCCTCTGTGGACAGTCCTTTGGACCACAAAAGATCACAACCGCACGCTGTTCTACTTGGGTAACCATTATGCAACATACCCGCCAAATTTCACTGGCTGCCACTTAACTCTTCAGTTTCCTGAAGAAGGCCATGGAGTCAAGGTGGCCGAAAGCTCAAACGAGTTCATCAATTTAATATGGTTGATATCCCGAGAAGCATTAATTACATTTTCAAATTGTTTAGTGTGTTCAACGCCACTTTAGGGAGCGCTGATTTCCTCTGTAACGTTAATTTTCATTGTCTCCGTGCTCCTAATTTTTGTTATATGTAGATAATGAGATGAAATATACAGCATTCGAATGTTAAAAGGTATGATATCATGCTTTGTTTTTAAGTATGTGGCCAAACAGTTTTGTTTGTGTGCTGGAGTGTTGGAAATATAGAGGAACATATGCGCAATAACGATGTTAAAAGAAGCAATCAAGCAGCAGCAAGCCATGGGAGTATACCGGTACCATTAAAGAAAATAATGTATTCTAAATCAAGAAAGGTTTGAAAAAACTGTCGGCAAATATGATGAATAAAAGGAACAGGAAACTGCAATATTTATGGGGCAACTTGAAGTTGTATTCCGAGTAAGTAACAGGCAGTGCAACTGCGGTATCAGTGAAGTAGGATAGGACTTGTTTATGGTGAACGGTGCAAAGGGAGCGGCAAGGTAAATTGTATGTGACGCAGTACTCGATATACTACTACACTGTTCACGCTTCGAAATGTTTCACAAACAAAATTGGGTGTTTTCATCGAGTACTGGTTTTGGTTTAACATTTTACTCATTTAAAGAAATAATTTACATGCATAGACGAATCGATTTCTTTACGGAGGGGATTTGGCACGGCGGTCCAAATTTCGACTATTGTACCTCTGCCCCGGGAGGGAGGATGAGGCGAGAGGAAACGGAGTATGGCTGTCCAAAGGAGCCACGACAGTGCAGAGGCCGGAGTCCTTATACTTTACCAGTTGGAAAGTCCCCGGTATGCCAGTACGACCGGTATCCCACCCTACTAGGGCATCCATCCCCTTCAGCTGCCATGGTATGAGCGCTGCGGACTCCTAGCACCCGTGGTACCTCTGACGTTACGATAGGCAATTTGGGCCGAACATTCGAGCCCCTCCCTGAATGGGAGTTGTTCGGATTGGGTTGGACTCGAGGGGGCAGTGTGTTCCCGACACCCGTGGGAGATCGGGTACCTACGGCCAGGCCTCGGCAAGAGATTTTGCTTGGTAAAGAAGAGGAGTGAGTAACTTGAACGGTATAGGTCAAGATAGGGAGCTAGATAAATGTCCATGTTTCGGAGAAGATAATGCAGACTTCCATTGTATATTGTAGTCAATGAAAGATATGGAGAGAGCAGGCTTGGATACGTAAATGGGACAATTTGGGGAGCGAAGTAGTAATTAGAAAAATTTTGTCAGTAAAAGGGGAAAAAAACATGAGAAATATGGGGAATTATTTAGGGAAAGTTAAGGAGAAATGGCTAAGAACAATTAAAGGAAAAATTTAGATTAGGATAGGTGAAACGGCAAAATGTGTGAAAAGGAGTAGGGGACCTCCAATACACAAAACCCTAGAGTAAGGTGTATGGCAACCAAATTATTATTCAATGGCAAGCAACATGGTAGGGTTTTCAGGATTTAGAAACAGAAGTTTTCTTATTCTGTAGCTCTATCTTACGCTCTCCTGTAATTGTTGAGCAGTTCTTGTTACTAAGTTATGAGTTACCATTGGAAATTGGTTTTATACCGGAGTAACGAGCGCTGTTTTGATTCATATAAAAACTACTATATCTCACTACATAATGAATCAAAGATTTCTTTGCATAAATTACAATCTCCCTGGAGCGGAATAATGCCGGGATGTAATGTGTTTTTATGACAATGAGTGACACCTCAGTTCAGATAATTAGATCGTGATCATGACTATGATTTATAGGTTTTGCTAATGATTAGTTGCTCTATTGAACAAAAAATTCGACACTGACACCTACCTCTGTAGAGAGGATTGTCGGAAACCCTTCCACAATACTATTAAAATTAAGTAAATGCTAATTTAATAAGGGCATTAATATATTTAACAGTTAGCTTAGACACATTTATTATTTGGATGTTAAGGATAAAGATCTTTGGCAGTAATTTACAAATTTGCATATTAATGATAAAGTTGGGTGGTGTCAGCAAAAAATACCATAAAATGAGCTTAAATTCTTGACTGCACTCAACTTCTCTCCCCTCTCCTATAAAGAGAACACGCACAAGTATTTGAATCAATCATTTAAAGCATTATTATTATTATTATTATTATTATTATTATTATTATTATTATTATTATTATTATTATTATTATTATTATTATTATTATTATTATTATTATTATTATTATTATTATTATTATTATTATTATTATTATTATTATTATTATTATTATTATTATTATTATTATTATTATTATTATTATTATTATTATTATTATTATTATTATTATTATTATTATTATTATTATTATTATTATTATTATTATTATTATTATTATTATTATTATTATTATTATTATTATTATTATTATTATTATTATTATTATTATTATTATTATTATTATTATTATTATTATTATTATTATTATTATTATTATTATTATTATTATTATTATTATTATTATTATTATTATTATTATTATTATTATTATTATTATTATTATTATTATTATTATTATTATTATTATTATTATTATTATTATTGTTGTTGTTGTTGTTATAAACATTTGACAAGTAAACATCATTGTCAATGAATAATCATTCCACAGAAACGTCACAAGTACTTTCTTAGATGTTGAAGGCAGAATATACGTAGAGCAAAACAATAAAACAGATAAATAAATAAATCTACTCTATACGTGAAGGAAATCTATGCCATTTTTGTCTTAAAATAGACCTTAACAATTATAATAAAGATGCAATTTGTTTAAGATACTTGAATGAGAAATAAAGGTCACATCCAGAAATGTCCGGGAATCACATATGAAGTTCTCTTCATTCAATATGACTTTATTTAATGTTGTATAATTTTGCTTAACGGAAAGTTTATGAGATACAGATATAATGTTATCTACAAAAACGGAACCGATCTGCCCCAAATGCCAATTCATTGCAGAGTAGTTATTCTTTTGCAGCATGGACTAATTTCAAATATGCATTTTATGGCTTTAAATGTCTCGCCACATCATTTTTGAAATGTCGGTACAAATTCGAGATGTCATGGAAGGCGACGGTACATTCTCCGGCTTTCTAAAGATTGGATGATCCCTACTCTTCTATATAATGGCTCTAAAAGGTATATTAAGAATTTTTCTGGAATAATTTTAAAAAATAATACATTGTTTTTAGAATGACAAAGAAATCTAGAACTCTTTTAATGCACTTGTGAAATTCGAAAAACCTAAAAGCTTTATTCTGATTAGTTCACCATATCCAAAGAAGATATCTAATGCAGTGCCAGAAGGAACCAGGGAAGTTGGAAGACCAAAGTTAAGATGGGAAAACGGGGTGAGAGAGGATGTAAACACAATTGCAATCAAGAACTGGAGGAAAACATGGGGGAAAATCCTTCAGAAGACCAAGGTCCACAAAGGGCTGTCGTGCCAAAATTGAATGAACGAATGAACGAAAGAACGAATGAATAAACGAATGAATGTATGAATGAATTCACCATATCCTTCGAACATAAAAAGTATGTCACACACAAACCTTTAACCGTTTATTAACTTTTTGTTCATAATTAATTCCTTTTAGGGATGGAACTATTGTTGTGTTCGTTACGAGAGGGGCTGCTAACTACAAAGGTAGACCGAGCGTGATGGTTCAGGCGGTTCCGTCTGTGGCCGACATTCGGCAGGTCCAGGTTCGATTCCCATAGCCGGCCTATTTATCCCGAATTTCCTGTTTTTCCGTTTCTTCTCCTTTGTCATTTCATGTCATGTCATCTCTCACCTGGTGGTCTCTTTCGCAGTAGAAGATGCCGGCGGATCTCGGCGCTGCATGGTAGAATGATTATATATATGCGTGTGTGTGTGTGCTTCTGGTAAACACTTTCTTCTCTGGTGGGGTGGCTTCAGTTCTCCGGACCGGTCTGGTGGGCCATTTCAGGACCACGTTGGTGCGATACCGGTTGTACTGGCCTTCAAATTGGCTAATTGTATGGACCTTGCCCTTTGCACTATCACGACTCCTTGGGACCGCCTACCTCTTTCTCCTCTTGTCTCATCCTTGCTCCCAGGGAAGCTCTACTTGGGGAATAGGAATTATAAACTAAGCTTGGTTGCCGTTGCAAGTCACCTCAGATAAAATTCAATCCCATCCACAGGCAGACTTTCCATGTCGAATGGAGAGATACCAATCAGTCTATGACTGAGGGTAAATAACTTGGACACATGATCCCTTTCCTACGTGAGGCCATATATTAATCCTTTGAGATGTGGAGGCTCTGTCTTTTCTGCAAGAGCTTAAGTCTGTTAGTATTCCCATTTACTCACTATCAGATCTTGCAGGCTTTAGCCGTTCTTAAAGACAACTTAAACTTGGAGATCGAAGCTGACGGTGACCAGCTCGAGCACAACAGCACAATAATATGCGAAATGCAAACAAATGGTCTATAAACACTCATAATACTTAGGAGTACGTTGTCAACAGGCCACTGTCCAAATTTGAAACTTAATGAACCGTATAAATTTTTCAATGAGAGTCATGAAAATTAATTTTTGCCAGGATATATGACGTTTATGTTTATAATTCCTGGATCTTTCCTATAAATTAGTATTCTACCAACAGCATTTGCGTGATAAAAACGCTGAAACGTAGCAATTAAAAAGACACATTTAAATTTCAATACGGTACTTACCTAAATTGCCATTTGTCGCACTAAAACTGATGATATTGAAAACCACTTGTATATGTATAATAAAAATGCTAATACGCCGCATATTTTTTGCCAGATTTTGCCAGTGAACACCGCAGATTAGCTACACCCCGTCAACTTAATGTTCTTGATATGAAGCTTGAGGCAAGAAGCAGTTTCAGACATGCCAAGTAATGCCCTAGGAAAGTCTGTTTGTTGGGGGACTTATAACTTTGTCAGAATAAATAACCTTATAGGCCAGTATTTCATAATAGAATAGCTCTTCTCACATGTAGTACAGTAGTACAGTAAATCCTCGCTAAAACGGAATTCAATCCTTTCGGCATTTATTTTCCGTTTACACAGGTTTCCATGATACAGCTTGAATACAAAGAAATTACAGAAGCTATAGTCGCAGAGATTTACAGTGAAGAAATAATATAAAATTAGGTGTAAATAATAATAGGCTGATATGTATTATGTACTATATTTTGCACTTGCGTACAATAACTACAGTAAATCAAGGCTTCGCGGGTGATCAGCCGTATCTGATACGGCGATCAGATCCTGGAGAAGGCCACGAAGTCTACAATGTCTGAGAAGGCGACATTCATAAACCTGATACGGTGATCAGACCCTGAAGAAGGCCATAGAGTCTACAATGTTCGAAAGCTCGGCATTCATAAACCTGGTACGGCGATCAGAACCTAAAGAAGGCCATGGAGTCTACAATGTCTGAAAGTTCGACATTCATAAACCTGACACCGATCAGATCCTGAACAAGGCCATTGAGTCTACAATACCTGAAAGTTCGACATTCATAAACCTGGTACGCCGGACAGATCCTGAATAAGGCCATGGAGTCTACTATGTCCGAAAGCTCGGATTTCATAAACCTGATACGGCGATCAGATCCTGAATAAGGCCATGGAGTCTACTATGTTCGAAAGCTCGGCATTCATAAACCTGGTACGGCGATCAGAACCTAAAGAAGGCCATGGAGTCTACAATGTCTGAAAGTTCGACATTCATAAACCTGACACCGATCAGATCCTGAACAAGGCCATTGAGTCTACAATACCTGAAAGTTCGACATTCATAAACCTGATACGGCGATCAGATCCTGAAGAAGGCCATGGAGTCTACAATGGCTGAAAGATCGACATTTATAAACCTTACAAGGCTGATCACCAGCGAAGCCTTGATGAATATCGCTCGCAGTGAAAGCTTTAAGTCTTACAATAACTGTAATTTACGCCTGGCTTCTCCGTTTTATTTTCGCTTTACAATCTGCAACTGTCTGCATATCAACATCAGGAATCTCCACACACAACATTCAATACAATTATTATTTAAGTTAATTAATGGAAATTAATCACTTTTCACACTAGCCGTACACAGGCTAAGATATTGGATTGATAGGGTCAACATGGAAAATTAATTGCCACGGCCGGGATTTGAACCAGAGGTCTACTGGTTTCCGTCCAGACCCTATTTCCCATTGAGCTACCATGGCCAATTTGCCTTCATGACATTAAATTCACCAACTGACTCATATATTTTTCCGGTAAACCATTAGGGGCACTATGAGATCCGTAGTTCAGATCCCGGCCGTGGCATTAAATTTTTCATGTCGACCCTATTAATCCAAGCTGCCGGGCTGCGGGCGCTGCGGGCCCTTATCACTCGTGGTACCTCTGACGTTACTAGAGGATCCTTGGTCCGAACTGTCGAGACCCACCCTTAGGGGAGTTGTTCGCATTGGGCTGGACTTGAGGGGGGGGTTTCCCACACCCACGGGGAATTGGGTACCTCCGGCCAGGCTGCGGCCGCCTGGAGGGGATAGAGGGTTGCCTTATAAGTCCCGGGTACTAGCCTGCAGAGCTAGTAGAAGGTATGCTACATCACCAGGCGGCCCCACCGAGGTTTTCGGTAGTCCTCCCTGCGGGGTTGACGCGCGTAAGTGGCGTATCCACGTCCATCCCGTCTTGACGTTGTGCTCAGCGGGGGGGGGGGAGCTTTTAAGAAATCAGGTATTGCCCTATGGAAAGAGCCCCGGAGTATCCATCGCTCCCGGGTAGAAGGAGGCCCAGGTCCTTGTCCTGCGGGTCCAGGACTAGTGGGAGTAGAACCTCTGCGCCTAACCTTAGCCTATATACGGCTAGTGTGAAGAAATGATTAATTTCAATCAATTAACTAAAATAATAAGAGTTAAATGATGAAGCCTGGAACTCAAGTACTTACGATAGCAAGTCGCCACAAACGGTGTATCTAGGAAGTGAGAGCCCCTAGTGGTTTATCCGGGAAAATATACGAGTCAAATGGAGAATTTAATGTCATGACGGCCATAGTAGCTCAATGGGTTAGAGCGACTGGACGGAAACCAGTAGATGCGTGGTTCAAATCCCGGCCGTGGCATTGAATTTTTCATGTTGACTCTATCAATTCAAACAATATTATGACGATGTTTGAAAATCTCGAGGCATCCATTGGAAGCTCTGAAATTGTCTTTGCCTAATTTTCTTGCTGTCTCTAAAGCTGGAGTCTGAAGCAGTGGGACAGAAATGGAAATCCCTTTAGCGCGCGCACTAACAAACCACTCGAACGCGGTGGGAATTAGCTCGTCATAAGTCTAGTTTTTCTGATACGTTTCACATGCCTTTAACCGTCTTTCGTCTTTAATTTTTATTTTGTCAAAATAACATAAATCTGAGATTATCCGACTTTAAACAACACAGTTAGTTCTTTAGGTGAACGTTTGTTCTTTTCGTGTTCTTCAATACATTTTTGTACTCCTGTGACAATATCTTATGTTCAGAACTCATTTTACATAATTTTTGCACATACAAACAATGTTTTTAAAAATAACCAAAGTTCACAGTTTCCTTCCACTCGTACTTGATCACTTGTAACAACGAAAATGAGAATGAACACACTGCAAAACAGTTGTACTTTTACCATGTGTGTTGGAGCAGGTTTGAGAGAGTGTTCTTGCACTTTTCAAAACACGTACGCTGTAACCCTTCTTTATTACACATGAAGGAATCCATTTTAAGCAAGTTACATAGGCAAATGGTTACCGAAAAATATTTTCGCATGAGGCAGTTTTACGACTTAGAGTATATTTTACAAGAGAAATGGCTTCGCTCCGTAATTTATTTTCCGTTTATCCAGGTTCCCGGCATATAAGAGGCGAGTTTTATACAGCTTTTACTGTATAACGTAAGTACCATCTGTACTCACTTTTACATCCTCTACTAATTACATAGAACTACTGCCCACTCAGCATCCTGGGGAAACTGAGGAACTGCGATAGGTAACGAATCCTGGTTAGAAAAGTTAACTTTCCGGCCGGCAGTGCTGTGACGCTGACTACATCTCTTCCTCGGATTGGTTGAATGATCACCCACTACTGCCTGTGGGCGTGAGGTCGTCAATCGAGTTGGCTAGGCTCTGGCGCTATAGATTACTTTTACTATGTATAAGTAGGTGAAGTATTGCATTCCACTAAAACTATGAACTCAATATTACTCCGAAAAGCTTACAAAAGGTTCTTGCGAACATTGCAATACCAAACTTCTTCCAAGACCATTCAGTAAAATTCCTCAATACTAAACTCACCCTTACAAGGTAAATTTAGAAAAGCTTCATTTCCTTAAATATTATCCAACAATGCTAATGAAATTGCTCTGTGTTGAGAACATATGACTACTTAAATGCACATCCTGAATTTACTTGGAACAGCATCTGAAGGCCTCTTTATTCCGAATGGCTTTTGTACAGCTCGTGAAAGTTAAACAGTTCTAAGATAGCTATTTGTGCAATGCTTCAAATATTTCTGTTACCTTGTCGCAAGGAAAACTCGTCATTGGTTTATTTTTCCCGTTGTCATGCAGAGGAGAACAGAATTTGAAAGTCAGCCACACGTTGATAAAACATCCAACTATCTCTTTACCTAATATATGGAACAACGAAATGTGCCAGTGGTACTTGAAGATGATTCTTTATTAAATGGTTAAAATAATAAGTCTTTGAATCAGTAATCTGACTAGAGAAGTTCACATTAACGTATCAGATAAGATTCCTTCTTTAATACGGTTGCTTAATCCTGTTGAACGGGATTTGCATACGATTCATCAACCAACTTTTATCTGGATCAGTTAAAGGAGGCAGCTTCAAAACACTCGTACAATTAGTATCATGGCGTTCGCTAAATGCAGTATAACTCTGCAGTTTAAGTGTAAATGAGTTTGCTCCGTGGATGTGTGCAGCTCCCATTCGTGAAGTCCCGCCTTTGATACCTCTGACTTTCGGTTTCCAGTAATTTTTCCTTCTCGGTAGGAAAATGCTTGCCTGGATTTTATCTGCAATTATTTTCTTCTGCAATTTCACCTTCATTATGCTTCCTTCTCATTTTTCTATTGCTTCCAGAATCTTTACTCAGGGCAGTGCCGGGCAAATGCCACGAATGCTTGCTCAAAGAAAAGACAGAGCTCTACATTGCCGAGCTTTGCAGTTCTAAATAGTGAGACGTGTCTTTGAGCCTGAAACCGTTATGGACTTCCGCGGTCTCTGTGAATTCATTTTTTCACCCCCCTCTTCTTTCAGGAGGTGGCAATAGTAATGAATCAATGTACGAGAGTTGTTCAATAAAGAATGACCATAATTTTTTTACGGTCATAATTTTTCGCACTAAAATTCAACCTTATTATATTCTGTTAGCTTAATGTGAAACAAACACGCTGTAATAGTTTCATTGTTGGTACTCCTGTTTCCCGCCTGTAGAACCCGGAAAGTTGAGACGTTCAGTATCACCTACCACTGCAATGGAGGTAACATGCAGTTAAAGTTGATGTTAGAGGAAGACCAGGAGTTTCTATCGAACGTAATAACTGCTGGTGATACTTGGCTACATCATTTTGATCCTGAGAGCAAACAGCAAAGCTCAGTGTGGAAATCTCCTTCATCAACAACCCTCCAAAAAAAGCAAAAGTGTCTGCTTCTGCTAGGAAAGTTATGGTCATCTCATTCTTTGATATTCATGGAATGGTTTTTCAGCATGTTGTACCTGCACACACATCAGTAACTGGACAATACTACAGGGATGTCCTGAAAACTTTGCAGGTCCATATCAGGCGCAAGAGTCCAAATTTTCGTAAAGCAGGCTGGATGCTCCACCACTGTAGTGCGTGGCTGCATATTGCCAAAGTTTTTGCTGAATATCTTGCAAAAATCAATGTGAAGGGCATCCCTCACCCTCCCTATGTGCGCATTCAGCCCCATGTGACTTTTTTCTATTCCCCAACTTGAAGAAACGCCTTCTTGGAGGCATCCATCATCAGAAGCAGTGGTGAAGGCCGCGGATGCGATTTTGAAGGATCTCTCAAAAGTGGTTTCCAGCATGTCTTTGAAGACTGGCAGAAACGCTGTGACAAGGGTATCGCATTCAGGGGAGACTATTTTGAGAAGGACCATAAAATTATGAGGATGAGGAAAGGTACGTTGTCAAAAAAAAATTGTGAACATTCTTTATTGAACAGCCCTCGTAGATTCATATACAGATCCTACGTACGAGTGAAAGAGTGAATATTTATGTAGATTGAATGTTACAAAAAGTAAGACCTAAATAAAACAAGGGATCCCTAGAGATTTGAACCATAGTAATACGAGGGAACATCAATAGCGGTGTGCAACATTCCAAAAACAAAAAGCCACCCACATTATTTTAAAAATTAAAACGAAATGTAACTGGAACAACAAAAAATATCAACATATATCCTTAGTATTAATTATTTTAATTATACTAATTTATAACTGAGATTAAGACTTTAACTTTAGACTTTCCTCCATATATTGTTACAAAACACAAATAAAGCAGATTTGCAGTTTGGTGAAAGCCTCGTTTGTTAATCTCCAGAATTTCTGGTTGCCACGCAAACCAGTTTCGAACTTGTTTGACGTGGTTTATTATTAAGTTTAGTGCTTTGTTTTATGTTTGGTGCCGCTTGCGAGTAAATAATTGAGAGTATTGTGGTTAGTAACTGGGCTTTCGGGTCGCTTAACCTGAACAACATGGATTCCGCCACCCAAGAACTCGACCAACTATCACTGCAAGTAACAGCAAGTCATCAATTAGTATTGCCAAAGTATCGCAAAGTATGTTGCTCCTTAAAAAGGGAAACGCCATTTTGATTGACTGATCCGATTATGTCCACAGTGTTGAATTTGGACGATGTTTAAGTTCTGAAGTTTATCTGTCTTACGTAAGATTTGCTTCAAAATTGTCGAAAGTCTGTGTTTATCTTAGCAATAAAGAAATTGCAGATAAACTTATCACCAAAGTTAAGACAATTATAGCAACAAACCAGGGCTTATTACTGCATAATTTGATCTAGAGGATAATGTCTCAGCATTCACCATTATGTAACGGAGAACCCATTGCTGCCGTTTGGAATACAAACCCTTGCACCTACAGCTTTCTTACGCCGGGCTTTTCCGAAATTAAATTGAAATATAATTTTATTTATGGCCGTTCTTTAAATGCTTTGTTTCTCAGCGTTCCATTCTATATTAGATGTGAAAGACTATTTAATATTGCTCAGAGGCCTCAGTATCAGGCTTGAGGTTCTCACATAGAGATGGCACCACTGGGTCAGTTAGACGTATAGCACTATACAGTTTAACTCTAGACTAGCTTGCATCCAGGCTACAGGTCAATAGTTTGTTTAGTTTTTTAATGAAAGCATTTTAAATAAGACAAGTGAAGAGGTTTCACAAAAATTAATGATTTAGAAATACGAACAGTGATTCAATACTTCAACTTGAAAGGCTTAACGCTTAAAGAAAACAGGGAGGAAATGGACAGTACATTGAAAGACTCTGCCCCTTTACATGCAATGATTAACAGATAGGATGCATCACTTATTACTGAAAGATCGCATATTCATTTTGTTTGAAATAGCAGAGGCTGTAAACATATAAAAAGAACGTAAGACAATATTTTAAGTAAAGTTTTGGGCTTTCACAATGTCTATGCAAGATAGGTGCCGCGTTTTTTGAGACCTTATCAAAAGTTGCAAAGAAAAACTGTTTCTCTTGAGAATTTAGAGCTCTAAGGTAAAAAACCCAGAGAATTTGTGAGACGGCTTGTTACCATGGATGAAACTTGGATACATCACTACACTCCAGAAAGTAAATCAGTCAATACAGTGGATTGCACCAGAAAAAGCAAAGTCAATTTTGTCAGCTAACAAGGTTATGGCGAGTGTTTTATGGGATGCACAGGGGTATTATTTTTATTGATTACTTGGAAAAGGGTAAAAGTATCACTGCTGACTACTACGCAAGCTTACTAATGAGGAGCCCGCCTCCATAGCGTAGATGGTAGCATGTCTGCCTCACTTTCAAGAGGTCCCGAGTTCGAATCTCGGTCAGGGTGAATTAACCTGGATAAGGCTTTTTCCGAGGTTTCCCTTATCCTGATAGACGAATGTCGGGTAACTCTAAGCTCCATGGACCCCGGACGCATTGAGCATCATTTCACCCATTTTATTCATCGTCCGATATGACTAAATGTTGGAGGACGTGTGCTAATTAGATGTCGAATTTCTTGAACATCCACTCTGTTTGCCACATCTAGCACTCAGTGACCACCATCTGTTCCCAAACCTCAAAAGTTTCCTGGAGGACGAAGATTTCACAGCAACGAGGAAGTCATTGCTGTGGTAAACAGCTATTTGGAACAGCATGATAAACCGCACTACGGAGACGCATGATTAAATTAGAACCCCATTTTGGCAAATGTATTAGCCTTTCTGGAGGTTATGTTGAGAAATAAAGGAAAGTGTTTTCAATGTTTTATTTTATTTTGAGGCCCGGGACTTATCAGCTGACCCTCATATTAATATAATTTTTGCTTCCAGAAATTATAGAGTAGGGGAGAGTTGTTCAGTATCGGCCGGAATGAAGTACCGGCCACTACTGTCATTTCTCTTTTCGTCTCCAGGTGGCAGAAATTTCCAGTAAGCAGTAGCAAGTTTGTGCATCCTCGTGCTCTTTATTCAGGTATCTTCTTCCTCTCTTCAGTTCTTTGTTCTGAGTGCTTGATGGTGGTTAGTGTAGCTCTTAGTGCACGGAATATATTCTGAGGCCTATAGCAGCGCTATATTTGCGATCTCTGTATACCTTTATGAACTGAGTAGAAATAGTGACAATAAGCTCCCATGCTTTTGTATTCTACTTTTGTTCTATATGTGGCAGTGCAATGTATCACTGACAATCTATATTGTAACAGAAAAGACAGTGACCGATACTGCTAGACACTTTCTACAAGCCTTATAATTCTAGCTTTTTTACTTTCGATGTCATAAGGTACTATAAATAAAATGCATTACATTATACTATCTATAAAACATGTCTTGAGGTAAGAGAATAGTATAGTAAGATTCCGAGTCAGAAAGCTTAACCCGGCCGATACTGCACGACCCTCCCCTATCTATGGTTGCATCTCAAACCACTAGGCCATCCGGAAAATGTTTTTATGGCTAAGTAGTTGACATTCACTGGTAATAGGTGGAACGAAATACATATCAGTACAAATATAGCACTCAAGATCCAGAAACAAGACAACAAAAGTGAAATAATGGTAGGAAAAGTATCTACTTAGCGTTATTGTATATGTTGATAATTACCAGAATAACTGGTTCAGCAGGGTATAGTAGCCTTAATTAAAAATTTGCATATCAGTTTTGCAAGCACTCAACATTCATGGCTACAGGTAATTGATTGGGTTCATTGTGACCTGAAATCTCCTCTTACCTTAAAAGGGACCGATAAGAATCAATATCGTTTTTTGCAGAATGATATATATGCGTATGCATGTTTTATTCTACCAACGAATTTCTGGAGAAACAGCGTACAAAATTAATGAGTTTGAAGTGCCCTTTATTGAAATTTTGGTGGAAAGAAACGTAGGGCCTGTTTTTATCTCGCTTGGGCAATAATAGGCCCACGCCAGCCGAACCGAACCGAGCGGACTCGAATCGTGCCCGGTCGAGACTAATAACTAGGGCGTGGATTTTAACACCCTAAAAGATTCTAGATTATTACATTTTTTGTGTTTGAAAACATTTTCAAAACAAGTAGAGAAAAACATAAGAAAATAGCCAGATTAAAGAGCAATTAACAACAGAACTCACAAATTTGCAGTTAGATATGAGATTTAAACATTTCGTTGGAATTGCAGAGCAAATGAAATGAAATGTGTTATGTTTAACACCCGCTTTTACTACATACGGCACCGCAGGCGGTGACACTGATGATACATGAGGTGAAGATGGAGCACCGGTGGAATGAGATGGCGGGGGAAACCGAAGGTCGCGGAGAAAACCCGCCCCAGCGCCGTGTTGTCCATCACAGATCTCACTTTGCGGTCGCCTGGGATCGAACCCGGGCCGCCTTGGTGAGAGCCAAGCGGTCTAACCGAATTGCAGAGCACAACAAATGTCATCTCTAAAATGTGCATCACATAGTCCTGTCTATTACATTATGAGTAATACCTGATATTGGGAAAAAGGAACGTTCTACATCACACGATGATAACTTTGTATGTTTCAAAAGGGAAACATCACCAAAAGACATAATTCCAAGTTCACCTGTGTGTTTACCCTTCCAAAATTTAGCCATTTTTCTAAGTGTTTAGGAGCATTGTTTCTCTCAAGGAAAGCCTCAAATGATTTTCTTGCAACTTCTGCTTTGGAATTTGAGATAGTGTGCAGTTGTTTTTCAACTTAAGTTAACAAAAGTTTCTAGTTTGCTTATTGAACAAATCATAAAATCGAAATTGGAAGATATGAAGACCAAGTTACAATTTAAATTTTTTATTGCTTCACTTCCAGAAGCATCTTCTTTGTCCAGATCATTTGTTGATAAAAGTACTTCAAAATTACTACTTAGCAAAGCGAGAAAGCGTATTGAAAAAAAGTTCTTAACACAGATATGTATACCTCAGCTTATTGCACATCACGGCGAGTCTAGTGTATGTATAGTCTGTTCAGATGTAATCATGTCTTCTGGACAGCAATGTGTAATACATCGGCAGTGGCGAGTAAATATATCATATACACACACGCAGCTTCCAATCACCCTATTTGTGTTTCGTCACATACTGTACATCAACTTACTAATATTTCACTCTTCTAATCGACCAGATAAGACCCGATAATGACGATCACAGCGCTGGTCACCTGAAGGTCGATACGCCTCAAGGCTCTGTCGGTAATACATAATATACTGTGGCTGTAAGTCTGTTATCGGAGTTGAAGGCAATAGAATATGAAGAATAAAGTTTTTGAAAACATCAATCCGAGATGGGGCCTTTGCAAACACTTTTTTCCCCTTTGGTGGCTAGATTGCCCATGAATTTTACTAAAAACACTGTGCACAAACCTTAAGTGCATGTATGTGCCACTGCCGATGAGCACAGGAGCATAACTATAATGCTCCAATGTCAGATGGTGCTCCCTCTCTCTCTCTCTCTCTCTCTCTCTCTCTCTCTCTCTCTCTCTCTCTCTCTCTCTCTCTCTCTCTCTCTCTCTCTCTCTCTCTCTCTCTCTCTCTCTCTCTCTGTTTTTTTAAACAGAACTCGTAAACCGCGGTCCTCGTGAACACGTCACAACTCGTAAATCAACGTTTTCCACTCTTGTGTGTTCACAGTAGAAATTAGGAGAATTCTATTTATTACTTTTAGTTTCCTGTTTCTGATTTGTGCCTCCTATACTGGTGTCTTCTGCATTAGATCTATTATTATTATTATTATTATTATTATTATTATTATTATTATTATTATTATTATTATTATTATTATTATTATTATTATTATTATTATTATTATTATTATTATTATTATTATTATTATTATTATTATTATTATTATTATTATTATTATTATTATTATTATTATTATTATTATTATTATTATTATTATTATTATTATTATTATTATTATTATTATTATTATTATTATTATTATTATTATTATTATTATTATTATTATTATTATTATTATTATTATTATTATTATTATTATTATTATTATTATTATTATTATTATTATTATTATTATTATTATTATTATTATTATTATTATTATTATTATTATTATTATTATTATTATTATTATTATTATTATTATTATTATTATTATTATTATTATTATTATTATTATTATTATTATTATTATTATTATTATTATTATTATTATTATTATTATTATTATTATTATTATTGTTATTATTATTGTTATTGTTATTATTATTGTTATTATTATTATTGTTATTATTATTATTGTTATTGTTATTATTATTATTATTATTATTATTATTATTATTATTATTATTATTATTATTATTATTATTATTATTATTATTATTATTATTATTATTATTATTATTATTATTATTATTATTATTATTATTATTATTATTATTATTATTATTATTATTATTATTATTATTATTATTATTATTATTATTATTATTATTATTATTATTATTATTATTATTATTATTATTATTATTATTATTATTATTATTATTATTATTATTATTATTATTATTATTATTATTATTATTATTATTATTATTATTATTATTATTAACATCCTCCAATGTTAAGACTTCGGACGATGAATGAAATAGTGAAATAATGCTCAAATGAGCCGAGAGTCCATGGAGCTTAGAGTTACCCAACGTACATATTTTAGGATAAGGAAATCTCAGAAGAAAACTGATCCACATAACAAACACTGATCGAGATTTGAAATCGACTATTCTTTCGCGTTCCTGATATCATCACGGTTAAGCGTTTCGTTTGGTTAGTAATTTCAATAGTTCTTAGTGGTCTACTTCCAGCATATCTTTTGTCTATAACTCATTGCCGCTCTAACCATACGTATAGTTGTCATACTACTTGTATTATCTTTCTAATAAAATTATATAATGATTCTATAAGATTATCTTCATTTCTAACATGCGTACATATTAAAATTTGGGTTTTAGATTTCATCATTCTTTTGTTATTGTATTGGGTGGCTCAGTTCTGCTTGTACATTTCACTTCGTGGTGTTTGGAGCATGGCTTGTCACGTAGGTTTCTTCCTTGAAGGCTGGTACGCGACATTCTAGGTACTGTCCAGCAACACAAAGAAGGTACCTGTAAGGTATGTGCTGCCTTACACAGTGGGACAAGGACAGCAAATATGTGTGGCAGAGAACGCCTGCTACACAAGGAGCGGATCGTTAAAACCATGCGCCCTATTCACTGTGTACACTAAAACCGAGAAGATGCATTCACAAAAGTAGAAGCCGTCAGAATGTTTTTGAATTGTCTGTAACTGAACTGACATGGGGTGTCATAAACCTGTCCAGGGAGGGTGTCGGAACCTTCGCCAACCCCCCTGTATCTCAGGCCTCAAAGACTATCTCTGCTGTGGAGGACAGTATCTCTTCTTGAAAACCATGCGCGGCGAATCGTGTATACAGGGGCTAAGTTTGAACTTCGGACCTTTCCAAACATCCGGTTACATCGCTTCTGTTTCCATTACACCGTTTAGATTTCATAAGTTTTTTTTTATTATCGCTTCTACTATTATTTTGAAACATTTTCGCTGAGCTCAGTGATTTTTTTAATTCATTTGGGCACATTGCAAAGCATTTGTAGCTTTCCTCATATAACGTTTTCAGCTTAAAATAAGTTCTGTTGAAAAACTCATCATTTTCTAAATTTTATATTTTATGTATAAAACTTGAATATTTTAATGAAAGGCATGCAGCATAGCTATTCATCAAGTTCTATAAGTTTTGTCATCCACTGTAAAATTTTATACATTTCTCAGTATTTCAAATCATAATTACGATTTTAAAAATAATTATTGCATTATTAACAGAAACTTCAAATGCAAAACCACTGATCAAAAAATTTTTACTCGCAATTATCTTTTTAAAGGATTTAAATCCCAAATAAACTGTGCAAAACCTATGTTTAAAATGTAATTAATCTTCGAAACTAATTTATTAGAAAATTATTCCCTAGCTCAATAAAGAAGTAAATGTGACTTCTTATAAATATTAAGAGCATAAAAATTAAACCATAAGGAATACGTTTTGTAAATAAGTTTAAATTTGTATATAAAAATGAAACCACATGACTTATACATCTAACCAATTTTGCAACCTTGTTTATTAGCACTTGAAATGCCATAAACATTTAGTTGATTATCTTAAGTTTTGAAAAATTCAGAGGTGTTCCTTATATGTTGTAAAATTATATTGTATATTTACGAGAGAAATATTTTTAACTAAGGTAGTTGCAAAATAGGAATGAACATAAAGCGGGGCTAGGCGTGGCTGTTCTATGGCTACTAGCTAATGCGGTGCGTGCAACGTTGTACAGTTAAGCACCCATACTGGCTCGCTGAACCATACGGTTAATTTCTTTTCGCACTCTAAAGATACTAATTAAAGAATTATTTTGTTTTTCCCACGTTTCAGAGCTATATTTTCTGAGGATTACTGTCTAAACCCCATGTTTGAAGCACATCTGGTTTCGGAGATATGGAAAGATAAGGCGCCTGACTAGAAAGAAAAGAATTATCAGCTGTCATTGAAGAAAAGCACACGCGTGCTATGCTGCAGTTGCAAATAGTACCCTGCCTTCAGTGAAGTGCTGATCATTTAAGAGCGCACACATGCTTTTCAAAGCTGGTGAATATACCCCTTGGAAAGCCTAGTCAGTACTGGTGCGCCCAGTAATAACTGCGAAACAACTCAAGATTTTAGATAAGCGGCTAGAAATATTCTTGTTAATGTGAATTCATTTTTCAAACGGATGTCAATTATAAACAATTTCGAAAGTACAAATTTCGCTTAGAGTCGAGAATTAATTTTACTAACTTGTCACGTGAGTGCTCATTCTGTGACGAACATTGTTAAAGAAGGCAAACAGTTTACCAAATTAGAAGAAGTTTTAACATTTACATATCCAGGGAAACATCGGATAGCTGAAAAACGTGCTACAAACTTAGACAAATTTCAAAAGTGTGTTTCAGTTAGAGCAATTTATGATTTATATGACAAGGGTGAATATCCACTGCCAAAAGGCTGACAAATTTAATGCGGGGGAAAACAGAATATACGGATTCTGTATCTTCTATACATAATATTCTGAAATCTCCTGGGTTCAAGTATAGGAGAACTAAAGTTAGTCACAAATTTCTGCTTGAAAAAAGCGATATTGTTGCTGAAAGACTAAAATTTCTGCGCACAATGCATAACATTGGTACATGAGATTCATGGTGTAAAAATGCTTCATAAATACACATTCATATTCTCTCTATTTATTAAGTATTTTAATGAAACAAAAATTTGTTTAAAGTTGGTTGCAAACAGTATACAAATATGGTATCATTAACATAGAAGCTACACTGGTCGCCAAACTAGAAGGTGATTGACAGTAACCACATGGAATAACGGTCTAAATAAGTGGGAGGGGATGAGTACGTCATAACGGTTGTCATAGTAGCGATTAAAATGAGCAATTAGATTTGAGACGTTTCCATGACAACGTTAGACGCTATACCTTGGTTGCCGATATTCTAACACGTGCTTAGCATGACGCGGGGGACCGGGGCAAGCTAGTTACGTAAACGCTGCAGTAATCATAATACCTTGGTGTTTGTTTCTCTTCTGATAACGCTGCATGAACAGAATGACTTTAGGTATGCAACAGTTAGAGATCCTGTACTGGCAAGTTACTTTGCATTTTATTTGTGGCAATTTGCATTGGTTTATGTGTGCCTAAGTCCGTGTATCTGTGCGTGTGTTGTGATCATTTGCAATTGTGTTTAATGAATGTTTAATTATGTCAAAATATAGTGACAAGCGAAAACCTGAACATGCTAAGGAACCAAATAAAACTGTATTTGGTAAAGGTATTCCAATTAAGGGACAGACACGGGAAATAATATGATCTGTGAGATAACACTTCGAAGAGAAGAAATTGAAAGGGGAGTCTAGTATTCCATTCTCCAAGTGCTTGATAGGACTTCACGTGCGTAGGTATCAGTAAGGGCATTAAGGTTAAGACTGGGAAAGAAAAGTATTTTAAAGAAGAAAGTTAGACATTGGGGTAGAAATGAGAAATTCCCGGGAAAAATTATAGATATAAGTGGCATTTTCCCACTTCAATAAGCATAAATGTCACAGGTATGCCTCTTTAGTTACGATGATCTTTACATTGATGTGTGCTTGCATGTTCTAGCGTTTGCATGTAGATCCACGACTTTTCTATTGTCTTTGTGTATAGTATTATAAATAGTTAATAAGATAATAATAATAAAATACCCATTGCAGTCGCAACTGATTCACCTTCGCTAAGCGAACTGTTCTCCAGTTCAAGGCTCATATTGTGCTATGATCATTGTGTATGTTTATACACACATGATGAAATATTAAGCGAACTACTCTGTATCACTGTATCACTATGCATATGTATGATACTTGCTAGGTTGAGACAAAGACAGATATATCTTCCATCTCTGTCGCCCGCTAGCCGTGGAAATGGCAACACCAAGACAGTAGAAAACCGTATTGGCTTAACCCATGGTCATTCTTATTTTGTTGCTATTCTCACACCTTTTGCTTCGTAAGCTTTGCACTTAATAATGAAATCATCTCTTAATCAATATAAGAGGAAAAAAGAATAAAGCACATAAGTTTAATGGATCCTGGGGCAAAAGTTTATGCAAAGTTGAAAATGTGTCTCTAAAACGCTAATTTTCTGATATGTTAAATCTATACTAGACATTTGCTTAAACATAGGTATAAAAACAAGCGTCAAATTAACAAAAACAAACAAATAAAAAGTACACTTGACTTTTAAATTATTGTAATTAATTATAAATTAAATAATTTAAATAAATATAAATTAATTTAAAATTAATTAATTTGTACTGCTTAAATTAGTAAACTACATGAGTTGAATTATAAAACAAGTTAGATGCATTTGATAGATAAATGGTAAATGTTACACATAAACTCACTTAAAGCAAACTAATAGCCAATAAAATTGAAAGTCCAATGCATACCAAGGAATGTTAATGGAAATTATTAGAGCATGAATAGGAAGTATGAGTCAGTTCTAGTTATAAACAGAACTGAAAGAGAAAAAGAAAGGAAGTTTGTGTTTACTACTTGATTTGCTTTCAATTCTGCACTTGAACCAAATGTGGTTTATAAACATTAAATAACTCCACCCGTTTGGTGACTACCAATAGGCGTTACCTGTGCAATCAGTTTTCTCGTGCTAATTAAATCCAGAATTCAAGTATTACAACGCTTGCACGATTACCAAGTTCAGGGGAATTAATTATGTAACAATGGTTCAAACCTTAGTTCCTTCATAAATTTCAGAACACGTAACCCAGAAGCAGGTAAAAGTGCTAACAGCTCACAACAGATCATTATAACTAATATAAATTTGTAGCTCATCTATTTTAACAATATATTAAAAAGTAACGATATAATTATTTTCGTAGCAACTTTTCACTGTCATCATAGCTTCTTTCTTATACTTTATCATATCATCTTCATGGATTAAATCTCAAAAGGCCATTTCCTGTCTCATTATTTTTATTTTTTAACATGAGCTGGTCTCATTTTTGGTCTACCAAATTCCTTTTAGCGTTTCTGTTGTATAACCAGTATATGTTGTTTTCAGACATATCCGAGGGTCCTTCAATAAATAACCGAACTAATTTAATTGTATTTAAATAAACTGCCCTGGAGCGCCATGGCGGCTAGTGGTGGAAAGGGGAATCCTTCCTCTAGCAGTGCTGTGAGTGCCAGTCATGCAGAATCAATCAGTTGGGGGTTAGAGCCCGATACGCGAGGTCGTGTTTATTGCACCCACCATGGAATTGCAATTGCAACAATGGGCGTGAATAAAGTTTTGTGTTCTGTTAGACAAAGCTCCTACAGAAACCTTTGAAATTGTGCTGAAGCATACAAGGACCAAGGTTTAGACAAAACAGGCCACGCTGTGGCTCAGTGGTTAGACCGCTTGGCTCTCACCAAGGCGGCCCGGGTTCGATTCCAGGCGACCGCAAAGTGAGATTTGTGGTGGACAACACGGCGCGGGTTTTCTCCGGGATCTCCGGTTTTCCCCGCCATCTCATTCCACCGGTGCTCCATCTTCATCTCATGTATCATCAGTGTCATCGCCTGCAGTGCCGTATGTAGTAAAAGCGGGCGTTAAACACTACACATTTCATTTCATTTAGGCAAACACAAGTCTTTGAGTGGATAAACGTTTCAATGACCTTCAAGATTCTCCACGCCCTGGTAGACCTGTAACAGCAAAAACGGAAGTCAACATCAACACAATTGACGCAGTTCTGCGAGAAGATCGTCGCATAACAATTTCGAAATTTGCTGACATAATGCATTTGTCTGTTGGAACTGTAGACGAAAAATTCGTAATGATCTTGGCTATCGAAAAGTTGCAGCGAAATGGGTACCGCACGTGATGAAGGACGAACAAAAGTCTCACCGCGTCATGACTTGTCAAGAATGACTGGGAAGCTTACGACGAAAGCCAGACTTTCTGAATAGGGTCATCACTTGTGACGAGAGTTGGTTCCACCATTACGACCCGTTAACAAAACAGGAGACTTCGCAGTGGAAACATTCATCGATCCCTAGACCTAAGAAAGCAAAAGTTCAGAAAAGTGGAGGAAAGGTCATACATCACGTATTCTTTGACAAACAGGGCATTCTGTATTATCATGTTTTAACTAATTAACGCAAAGTAACTGCTGCTTACTATTGTGAACGTACTGAAGGGGCAACTGAGATAAAAAGTCGCCGAAGAGCGACTAGATCTCGCAAGGAGAGAATAGATCTTGCATCAGGATGATGCCCTGCTCATCGAGCTCGTGCAACTCAAGATATCATCGCAGAAATGGGCACTGAGATCATGCCTCATCCACCTTATTCTCCAGATCTCGCACCATGTGATTTTCACCTCTTCCCTAAAGTGAAACAAGAGCTTCGTGGTCACCATTTTCAAATTGCTAAGGAGTTGAAGAATGTTGTCATGGGTATCCTGAACAAACTGTCCAAAATGGGTTCAACGAATGTTTCGAACAATGTGCAAATCATTGGAATAATTTTATTTCGTCAGAGGGAGAATACTTTGAAAGTGCGCAGGTAAATGTTAATGAAATAAACCCATTATGTGTTAATTAAAACGTTAGTTTGGTTATTTATTGAAGGACCCTTGTATATATTGTTTTATTATGCCTATTAATTTAAATATTCTTCATTTCCTTCATATATTTTCAATTCTTTTATTCAGTGAGGTAAATATTGCAACAGATGTCATAAGTCTCATTTCCTTTCTCTGAAACATCCTTCTTTACTTCTTGTTCCTCTTCGGCTTCTTATTACTATCATCATCATCCTCACCATCATCACCATTAGCTATAGAAGCAGTCATGAGATCATCAAAAGCAGTAGCATAAGGAGTAGAGGTGAAGATGGTGGCTATAGTTTATCATAACCCAAAACTCCAAGCAGTAAAATAGTATTGTATTTTAAATTCTCTTATTTAAAACTATCATTGGATATACGAGTATGTGTGAAGCTGTTGCTCTTTCTTTATACATGTTAAGCTACCAAACCACAAAAGAAGAAGCAAAGTTCACCTCAAAATTCTTCATTCGTCACCAAATACTAGTAATGGTTGCAGAAGATGACTACAAACGTGGTCGAAAACGTTCCAGAGTTCAAGAAAGTTACAAATACCTTTTCTTTTAGACAAATACACAACTTGTAAGCGTATATTTAATGCTTCTTTAAGTCTTTTTAGCACGCACCAACTTGTGCTGCTAGGAATGCCTCTGACGTACACACAGATGCACCTCTTACACGGAGCTGCATGCTGCCTCTGAATCTAACTACTCGTGAACTGCTTCACTGTTATTGTATGATGACAAATATGACAACTTCATTCACAAATACTATAACTTCCTCAATATCCACATTAGATTAGAATTAGAATTAGAATCACTACGAAGGGGATTTGGCACTGTGACCAGTCTTGATCTATTGTACCTATTCCCCCAAGTGGGACATCCCAGGGAGGAAGGTTTAGGCGAGAGGAGACAGAGAAGGACCGTCTCAAGGAGCCAGGACAGTGCAGAGGACAGGGTTCTTACATTTTACTTATAGGAAACCTCCCCTGGTAGGGCAGGACAATGGAATTTCCCTCCTACTGTAGGTCGGAAGTGGTCCCAGGAGCCTGTTTGGAGACCAGCAACCAGCTTATGGAAGGAGGAAGTGGTTCACTCAGAGCATATCATCTTGTCATACACCGCCGAGACATCCGCCGACACTTTTACCCTGAAAGGGACAGGAAATTCGAGAGATGTAATTAATCTAATCAGTATTCGCCTGGCGACCCTGGGAAATCCCCGAAAATCCCATGGGTCAGGTAGCTTGGCTTCTGCAATCGAAACCGGACCTCCCGAAATGAGGCCACAGATGTAACTACCTGAGGCATCCCACTCCGTAACATCCACATACTACGCTCATGTTTCAGTGAGCACAGCCATGGAGGGTGTTGCCTTTTACTCCACCAATGTGTATTACACTTATTCTCTACACTGTGCTTAGACATCTGCCTACCGCCAGTTACGAGATATTCATCCTTTTACATATCCAATAGCTTTGAAAACTTCTATGTTTCAGAATATCTTATTTCCAAGCAATATCGGAATCTAGTAGATTACGAATCATGCGCACGTTGCTAGCATCCACAGCCATAAGACTTCAGATTAAATAAAATCTTATATAAGGTTAAGCAAACCAAACGAATTGCTAGGATCTTTTAAAACAGAACAAGTGCCCACAAATGAACAGAAATTTAAAAGGAGTCTTCTTTATAAACTACATACCCTAGGTCTTCCGCTCTACTTCGCTTGCTTACTAGCTATCTCACGAACGCCAGTTTTCTGTGCGTCTGTGTACAACCCATTCCACACCCCGTACTATCCTAGCCGGCGTGCCCCTTGAGCCTGTTCTTTACGGTCTACACACTGCTAATATGCATTAACTTCCTGCAACAAGTACCGCAATGTTTGCTGACGATACTGTGATCTTTACTTCACACTTTTCCATTGAAACTGCTGTTGCAACGCTACAATCTTCTTTGGATATTATCCTGCACTGGTTATCTCGCTAGCGTGTCGGACTTAATCCAAGCAAATGTCTTCTAAAGCGTTTCACCTTGCGCCAGCCAGCTGCTCCGGCAAATATTCGGTTCTAAAACACTGAGTTACCTTGGTTACCTTCTGATTTTGCAGTCAATTATCCTGGCGTCCATCTTGTTCGTCGGCTAACACGGAGTACACATATCACCAACACACTTATCCAAGCTTATGCTCGTCTTCACAAGTTGTATCTCATCCCCAATCACAAGTCCACTCTACGAGTTGAATGTATGCTGTTACTATACAAGAGTGTTCCACGACCACTTCTTCTATATGCCAGTCCTGTATGGGGATGTGCTTCATCTACTCATATTCACCGACTCCAGGGGTTTCAAAACAAGATACTGCGATTCTCTGTGAACGCCCCGTGGTACTTCCGGAATGCACAGCTACACAGAGAATTGGACATTGCATTAATGAGTATATCTTTACAACTACAGGAAGATTCCTTACTCACCTTCCTCATGTATCAGGTGCTTTAGCCTTCTAGATGCTGCACCAAGACTGAAGGCACGCTTGCCACAAGACATTTTATTTCTATATGGTGTTAATTCTTGATGGTATGTAATTAATGTTCCCAAAAATCAGATGAGTTTACTTGAGGACTCCAATACGAGTATCCTATTTCATTGTATCCTTTAATTTTAATCTGTATCTGTAGCTCTACAATTTGTATAGTACTGACTGTGCTGATCAATTGATCAAAAAGTAGCCTTTACCAAAGATCTCGTTGTACAGATGAGTTTTGAATTCTATGCTCCCGAGCTGTGTGTTGCCAAGAAAATTAGCATTCAGGAGAAGATAATTTCCTGAAGTCTCTGGAAAACAGTGTGAAGTTCTGCATCAGTACGTGGTGGTTTTGCAAAGGACCAGATAATTCGTAAAACTGAAATCTAAGTAAACATATCTTTCTGACAGCAGCGATAGAAAAGTTTATAGCTTCTAAGCCACGCCCCTTAATTGCCACCAAAGGAATATCATTACACTGGAATAATAACATTTGTATGCCATTGTCTTCTGTTTTTGCCATATTTACATAAACATAAATAATGAACTTATGAAATCAGTAGAATTTTAGATTTTAAGCTTTGTGTCAATGGATAAGTGTGGTTTTAAATTGGTGCAGTGATATAGAAACATATGTGAAACACACATATATACTGAATTTTGCATATAAATATGAACAAATTTTGTAATTTTGCATATTTTTAGAGATTGGCTATAAATAATCCTTTGAATACAGCAGAACAAGGTGATTGAATCTGCCAAACAGTAAATGAATTCTGGATGCATATAGTGCCTTCAGATCCCACCTTCTGAGAAAATAAACAATTCATTTATTACTAAGAATTTTTGTTTTCGAAATACGTTTCTCAGAAATGAGGTTAATTTTGTCTACTCTCAAGCATCAACTTTCCACGACGTGATTATGATCCTAGTCCATGATTCACTTCCACACAGAAACAATGGCAATGCAGTTAAAGGCTTAAAATCTTATAAATAATTTAATGCCTTGTAATTGTGTAAGCCAATGAAAACTTTTGAAGTGCGCGTAATTAGTTAAGTTCTTTTATAAGAATGTCCATGTAAGGGAAACGAGCGTTAGAACAGTCGCGACGAATGATGCTCTGTTTAAGGCACCTGTTCCCGCCTTGGAGTTAATGAGACAAACTTGAACTGCTAAAAAATTACTTGCTAGACAAGTTCTGCACTTGCCTTCCTATTTGATACTTCTCAGAGGGGAGGGGACTTGCTTAACAGCATCTTATGGTTCACTCACAGACACTGCCAATCACCGCCCGTACACTTTATTCAACCTTTTGTTTTTCATCCGAACTAATCAAGAATAATCTTGTGTTTCGCACGCCTGTCTCTGGTCGTTCCTAAAAGAATCTATAGCTACAAAGGCTAAATTTTCGTTTTAATCGAGACATGTATACATCTATAGTAATGCTTTTATTATATATGCTTTAGTTGTTACAATGAGAATAAAGGAATACAGTAAGGGTAAGGGACAACCAAATCCTTTAAAATTTAATTGCTTTGAAATTTTTTCCTATGCATATGCAGGCGAAGCGGAGTAACGACTTCTCTGCCTGAGACAAGTATAAGTTCTCAAAGATAAATCACAAAGAAAAATTCAATACCAAAGCCGAGATTTAATCCTCGGATTTATATATTTATCTGTTTGGCTCCTCTGACAACTGAGCCTCCCAGCTATGGCATTTAACCTTTCAGTATGATTCTACTTTTCGAAACCTTGGGCTACATACGGCTATTGTGAAAAGGCAATTAATTTCCACAAGTATACGAGCTGGAAAATTCCAACCAGTACGAAGGAATATCTTGAAATTGGTTACCTCCACAAAAATAATATATTTTGAGCTATATTTATTACTTTTTTATTTTGTAATATTTGGTTATCTCTTCGTTTACTAATTTAGCAAAAGTTCAGAGAGAGACAGAGAGAGAGAGAGAGAGAGAGAGAGGGGGGGGGGGTTTTCTTGACAATGTTCGAGTCCAATCCTTGCGAAGTGGAAATACGAGGCATACTTAAGTCAGCACCGTTTTGGAATTAAAAAAAGACGTGCATAGATATCGCAATAATTTTATTTTTAAATGAAAGCCTGTACCTTAATCTACGTTTCTACATAATTTCCGTGAATATTGAGGCACTTGTCATAACGTGGCACCAGTTTTTGAATACCCTCCTCATAAAATTCTGCCACCTGACGTGTTAACCACTGTATCACAACTGTTTTGACTTCGTTATCTCTTGAAGACGCTGACCGCCCAGATGTTTCTTCAAGTGCAGGAACAAATGGTAGGCGCTGGGCGCCAGAACAGGGCTGTATGGAGGATGATCTAGAGTTTCCCATTGAAAAGATTTGATGAGATCTTTGGTCCGATTAGCCACATGTGGACGGGCATTGTCATGCAGCAAAACGATACCCTTACTCTAATTGCCACGTCTTTAGTTCTGGATTGCATGGCACAGATTTTTCAATGTCTCACAATAAGACGCTGCATTGATTGTCTCATTACGAGGCAGAAATCCCACTAGCAATACTCCTTTTCTGTCTCAAAAAACTGTGCACATGATTCTCCGGGCAGAAATTGTTTGCTTAAACTTCACTTTTGTGGGTGATGATGAATGTCGCGATTCCATGGATTATTGTTTAGATTCTGGTGTGACGTAGGCCACCAATGTTTGGTCACCAGTAACAATTTGGTCTAAAAAATCTTCACCTTCATTGTGGTACCGCTCAAGGAAAGTCATTGCACTGCTTAAACGTTGGGTTTTGTGCAAATCCGTCAACAGTTTTGGAACCCAGCGTGAACACAATTTCTGGTAATTCAAGTTCTCGGTCACAATGCGATACAAAACTCTACGAGAATATTGAGGAAAATAGACGCACAATGATGAAATTGTAAAGCGTCTGTTTTCTCTCACCTTTTCGTCCACTTTCTGCACCAAATCTTCAGTAACGACCGAAGGACGACTACTCCGTTCTTCATCATGCACATTTGTGCGGCCATCTTTAAATGCTCTCACCCATTTCCTTACCATTCCATCGCTTATAACGTTTTGTCCGTAAACTTCACAGATCTCACGAGGAATATCGATCGGTTTTATGTCTTTAGCACTAAGAAATCGTACTTCACAATCGGCAGGACTCACGATTGTCGGAGGCAACTTAAACACTTAGTAACTAACGTATACAATGAAGAATCATTCTGTAATGGCGTCACACAAGAGATGTAGGTAACCAGCGCGCATTCGCGGAATGCCGACCGTAGCGCTCCGGCGGTGGAATCGCAAAACGGCACTGACTTAAAAAACATGCCTCGGATTAACTACCAAGCTTGGTATTTAATTGTTATTTTGTTTTTGGGTTAAGCTGTTCATAAACACGCAATTGAACAGATACAGATCCACACACTTTCCTAAAAATTTGTTTTGGGTTCAGAGGACCTTGAAAGTTGAATTTTCAGTGCATCATGCATTTGGTAGGAATGCAGCACCTTCTCTACCTACTATGCACATGGTAGAGAAAGAAAAAGATCTGTAAAATATTACAGTTACGTAAAAAAGAGTCCACTTCTTGTGCCTAATTAACAACCAAATAAAATTGCCCAGCACAAGAAGGCAAGAGACGAATGAATGGGAAAAGAGTTTGCACTCTTAGTCTGCTCTGTTAGTGCATCTGTTTCACTAACCTCTGTTTCATATAACCTTGCCCCGTTGACATGTATCACTCCGCGTGCAACTATCCTCCTCCTCACCCTAATTGGCTAATGCTTTCGCGGCATAGGCCATAGGTGGTGCCTTCCCGTCACATTTAAACCTGCAGTAAACGTCATAATAATTTCCAGGAAGATAGATACAATCATACAAATAAGGATGTGAAGGCATGCAGAAATACAAGTTTATAATGAAACTGAGCAAGTTGAAACTGAATGAATGAGCAATGAAACTGAAACAAGTTTATAATTAAAGGCCTTCGGCCTTTTCAACTGGGATTTTTTAAACCAGCACACATACCTTGCAAAAATAATTGTCTTTCAATCTTAAAATTCGTGTCACGCCATACTTGTCGTGTGTCCTTCATTCACCCAACTCCCGTCAAGGTAGTATATTTTGCGTCTTTTACCCCAGTGCAGTTTGATTGTTCTTAAATAACGTCTTCGCCACACAGCAATATCACCCCTGGAGTGATAAACTTTCCTGTTGTCTCAATTTCATGTCGCGATGTTCCTACGCATCTAACACATCTGTAAGTTCAGAGCACAGCTGTACGACTTCCCTTATTGACAAAGATGGATTCTTCTCCGTGAGTGCATTAAACACATGCACCACAATTCCTTTTTCGCCGGTTTGTAAAGTTTTTATCCGCCCTTGCGATGCTACAGCGAAAAACTGACGGTAGACTCTGTCATTACACATGTAATGAGTACACGCGCAATAAACGACCAATAACGTAATTTAGCTGTCGCACTCGGCACAACACAGCTTCGAATGGCGATATATGACTAATCCAGGTCGAAACAAGGTCAGTGATAGAAGTCATATAAACAAATATGTCACCACTACCGGTAAATCACGTGCTAACGTGTTTCTGAATGGCGGGCTAAAGCATAGGAACCTTCTCTTTACTTCGTTTAAGAATTAACATGCATTTCAGATAAATCAACTCTATTGCGTAATATATTTAATTCAGTTACGAAAATATAAATATGACAATTCGCTTCTAACATATAAAGATATAACACCATGTTAAATAACGAACTAATTTTTACCGCACAACAGTTTATACTACAATAGCAGCCAATGAGAGGTGACTTTATCGCGTGACCGTTAAGAGATACGGGGCAAGCTTATGTGAAACAAGGATTAGTAAATGAGTGTATGAGAGTGCATATGTGTCACCCATGCTATCAGATCAAATGCTTGTTGCAGTAAATGCAGTGATAACTATTATGTATGAGAGAGTTATGTGACAACACTTGTGTATTTTAAACAAACCTAACATCCTTGTCATGCTTGGAAGGCGAGCATAAACACCGTGAGAACAACATTGATTAAGTGATTACCAGATATCGGAGCCCGTACACCTTTAAAGGGATATGAAATTTAGGGGACTCGCAGTATATAACTGCTGACATCAGTCCAGGGGACAACGCGCAAGGACAGTCCGGTTCGCAACATGTAGTTTTAGTTTCATTAGAACTACTGCTCGCCACACAGGTACATCTGTCTTCCAGGTAGTGTAAGGTGTTTGAAATATTGCGTTAATAGCATTACTTTCCCAACAATTATTGGACAATCTCCATTTTATGCATAAAAAGTTTTAGGTATTATCAACAGCTTGAAGAATGTAATTTCGAGCTGTCTAAAAGCAGTTATGGAGGTATCTGCAAAAAATTAACAATATAGAGAATGCACAACTTACCAAACGAACAAAAAATGAATTGACGAGTATTCAAAACAAAAATACCGGATTTTAAGTACTGCATAATATACGAAATAAACTAAGTCTCGGACAAACATATGAAAATAATTTGTACTACTCATATGCACCATTAACGTCATGTGACCTTGAGCGAACTTTCTCCCAATATTTTTATATTGTTGCAGTAAGAGAAGCAGAAAGTTCACATTCGACAAATTACGAATGTACATGGTTGTTCACTGTAATTCCCGCATTGAAAGCAATGAGGAGGATGGCATATTGTAACATAGGTTACGTTTTGTATCTGTACCGGACTGTATACACACAGCACTTCGGTATACTTGTTTACATCGGACGCTTGTTGATGTTTCGCTTGGCCTTATATAGTACCTGTACGTGTAGATTGATTGCTAAGGTGTACAGGATCCGATGCCAGGTAATTACGTTACATATTCCTCTAACTTGCCTTCTTGTCCTGGGCAGACAGTAGTCTCCCTTCGCATTTTGCAGAGTGAATGAGTGTATACTATAACGTGAAAGCAGAACTGGCGTTCTCCTGGTTCTTCTTGGCCATCTGGATTTATTTATGTAGTCGTTATTTGATAAGGAGTTAGTTGCAGAGATCTCGGAAGCATTAACTCTCTCTAATTAACAATTTCACATATAATGGTCAAATATACGGAATGCAAATAATGCGTTTCATTCATAAAAATTCGGGTCTATGGATAATAAATTTCTAAGAATTCATGAAGTTTCATTACTGAATTAATAGCATGTAGTGTGCACACTCATTCATCGGTCTATTTGGTTTGTTTGTTCTTGCAGTGCAAAAAACCATTCCATATTTTTAATACATTTATTTCATCATTAAATCATTTCTCCAGCTGGCTTGTATTTCGTTGGAAACTTATCTTATTAGGACAGAAATTTGAAAGAAAAATTGTGTAAAAATGTAAAGTAAATTAATTATTATTTCACACTTGAGGTGTATAAAACAAGGTTTTGAAAGGTGATTTTATACCTAGAAATTTCTTTTCCACCATACAAACCTTTACGTAAAGCATTCTTTTAAAATTTTCATTTCCTCTTATAATGGCTCTGATTATTTTAATTGAATTGTCATAGCTCTAAGATACTTTAGAGTCAAATAAAGTCTATTTGTTTAATCTTTTACATTTTAGTGTGATTGTCGAGCTATTTGTTGTTATTCATTTGAATTTTCCGATAACCTCTTTTAGATTAATTAAAATATTGTTAACTTTTAATTTGGGAAGTTGTGTCAATAAATATGTAGGAATTAATAACTATTTTCTGAGAAGATACGGCATATCAAAGAGGCACTTATAAACAGAGTATTAATATGTATTTGTTCATCAATAACTGAAAGTCGTTATTAACCTGAAGCAGTCATGTGAGTTTGGGTTAAGTGGTATGCTAAAAGAGCCAGCGTAGTCGGAACGGTGCGTGCTTATAGTATGTGATATGCACTGCAGAGCGAACCACTCAATCCCGTTGGAAGGCTTGTACTTACTCAGTTGTGTTGTAGTTTCCATTTTGTTCTGATGCGACAAATGATTGCCAGGTACGTAAAGAGAAGGGGAAAAAGTGCAAAGAAGTAATGGCAAGTTGTTGGTATGTATAAGTGCGTGAAATGTGTAAGGCGTATGCGACACACAAAATAGACAAAGAGAAAGGTGTCAAAGCGTTGAAGCCAAGTGGTAGATAAAGGATTTCATCAACCTGGAAGATGATAACAGTGTAGGTAATTATATCCGAAGGTGGTTGGAAGACTATTGCCAAAATGCAGAGGGGATATGGGAAGGAACTGGAAAGATGAGTCATCAGTTACTTATTCTTGTGGACTTGGGAAGCAAGGTCTTTTCTCCTAAGTGGCGTTAAAAGAAACCCCTTCATACCGCAAGTTCATAGCGGTACCGAAAGATTCCTTGACGAGATAAGGTCTGCTATATAGAAAAGTGGGCTAAGATTTTACTTGGATTGGATTACGCTACGGAGGGAATCGTCAACCCTGGGAGGAATGATAAGGCGAGAGGTGACAGAGGAGGCGGTCCCAAGGGGTCACGAAAGTGCAGAGGGCACGGTCCATACAATTGACCAGTTGGAAACTCCCAGGCAGGCCAGTACAACCGGTATCCCACCCGCTGTGATCCAAAAACGGCCCAACGGTCCGGTTCGGAGAACGGAGACCTCCTTGCTGGAGGAGGAAGTGTTTACCAGGAGTGTAACATCCTGCCATGCAGCGCCGAGGCTCCCGCTGACACTTCTACCCTAAGAGAGACCACCATGAAATGATAATGAAGATGAAATGGAGGGACTGGAAATTCGCGGGGTGTAACTAACCTAACCAACGACCCGAGAAAACCCTCGGAAAAGTTCATGGGTCAGGTAGGCCACTTACAGAGATCGAACCAGGACCTCCCGAATGCGGACCATAGAAGAAACAGCCTGGAACATCCTGCTTAGTTACTTTTTGTTTAATAATGACTGATGAGTCCTGAATTCCAGCTTTAACCGAATATTACAGCGAAAAGTTGCATAGATATTTCATCCACCTGTGCCAACACTAATACTGAAATTCCACCGTTGAAGTTTCCCTTACATCAAAATTAGGAGACTCTGCCCAGTATTCAGTCCACTTCACTAAGTTCTCTGTGTCACTTCGCTGCGGTTGTACCCAGGAACTAGATCTAGATGAAGTCACAGCTAGGAGGAATTGATGATTACCTCTTGTAAAAGTACGGCGTCCTAGTGAGGAGCGGCCAAATGAGGTTGACGAGAATCCCTTACCTGGACAATCGCATTCCCCTGGTTGCCGTAGTCGTCAAATGTTCTTGCAGCCAAGGAAACAAAATAGCTAGCAGCGTTCACTAACGTAAGGAGAGATCTCTTTGTATGAGATCATTATTTTTACGGTCATAATTTTCCGCAATAAAATTTAATCTTATTATATTCTTACAGCTTAATGCGAAACAAACATACCGTAGTAGTTTCATTGTTGGTACTCCTGGTTCCCACTTGTGAGAACCAGGCGAGTTGAGACATGCCCAGTATCGCCTACCTCTGCAATGGAGGTAACACGCGAGGAACGATATGCGACATTGAAATTCTGCTTTCTTCTCAACAAATCTTCAGTTGAGGACTATACAATGTTACAGGAGGTCTATGGAAAGTCTGTTCTTCACTACAGCACAGCTCGAAGGTGGTTCAAAACGTTTAAAGAGTATAGACAGTCAATTTCAAAGGAAGGTGGACCCGGTACTCCAATTACTGCTCCTACGGAAGAAAACATCCACTCTGCTGCTGCCATTGTGAGAGAGGTTCGACAAATTACCTTAAGATCACTTTCTGAAATACTGAACATTTCATTGGGTACCACCCACACGTTGGTGACAGAAACATGACACATGGAACGTGTTTGTGCGCGCTGGACCAAAACTGTTCATTCCCGAACAAAAGGACATTCGCATGCAGGCTGCATGCAGTTAAAGTTGATGTTAGAGGAAGATCCGGAGTTTCTTTCAAACGTAATCACTGCTGATGAAACTTGGCTACATCATTTTGACCCTGAGAGCAAACAGCAAAGCTCAGTGTGGAAATCTGCTTCATCACCAACCCCCCAAGTGATTGCTTCTGCTGGGAAAGTTATGGTCATTTCGTTCTTTGATAATCGTGGAATGGTTTATCAGCATGCTGTACCTGCATACACATAAATAACTAGACAATGCTACAGGGATGTCCTGAAAACATTGCAAGGTCATATCAGGCGCAAAAGACCACATTTCCTTGAAGCAGGCTGGAAGCTGCACCACGATAATGCGTGGCCGCATATTGCCAATGTTGTTGTTTAATATTTCGCAAAAATCAACGTGAAGTGTATCCCTCACCCTCCCTATAGTCCGGATTTAGCACCATGTGACTTTTTTCTATTCCCTAACTTAAGTAAACGCCTTCGTGGGAGGCATTATCCATCATCAGAAGCAGTGGTGAATGCTGCGGAGACAATTTTGAAGGATCTCTCAAAATGGTTTCCAGCATGTCTTTGAAGACTGGCAGAAACGCTGGAACAAGTGCATGGCATTCAGGAGAGACTAGTTTGAGAAGCACCATCAAAGTTATGTGCATGAGGAAAGGTACATTGTCATGAAAAAAGTGTGATCATTCTTTATTGAACAGCCCTCGTAGCTAGGGCCATGTGTCAAGCAGAATTCTTACGCTATAGAGCCGCAAGTGCACGATCACACCAGCGCCATTCCTATTGAAGAATGAGTGAGTCAGTTTACACATCCAATATTAAGTTAATTTCATAACTGTTTTAGACCTTTCATGGTAAGTAGAGTTCATACTAATTACATTTATTTTCAAAATCTAAAACTAATTGTGTTTTGTGCATGACTTTTAAATTTGAAATAAATAGATACATTATACAAGGAAAACAAACCAGATTGCCAAATAATTTTTAAATTAAAATTTGATTGATAAGTAAACAAACACCAAGTATTTGAAATCATGCATTGTATGTGTGACTGAAAAAGACTGCCTGAGAAAGATAATAACCGAAATGAATATTGGGACAGAACCTAATTTAAAAATAAAGCTAAATAAAAACAAAATTAAGTAACTAAAGCAAAAATTCATTTTGGCTTTTATGAAATTTATCTAATTGGAGTGATTGGAAGACAAAATAACTTCTTTTTGAATTTAATATTATTAGTCATAATTGCTTAATTTAGAGGCTTAACTTAAACCCTTCTTTAGGCCATGAGTAGCCAAATTACCACATTGTATTCCTCAATTACATCATCTATTTTGTCTGTTACTTGCCGACTGAATTTTTTTAATTTCTGTAGATATATAGAAGGCGGAGAAATAATGGTTTAGAAAGAGGCCCGTGTGCGTGAGAATTAAAAGCAAAATTTGTGAAATATCTAATTTTGTGTTTAAGTTCAATATATTCCAAAGTTGCGTTAAGAAGAATTTCAAGAAAATTCCTCCACCCTTTACATGGCAATGTTTTCGATTTCTTTTTGATTTCTCAAAAATAGCTGTATCTTTTTTCTTGTAAATGTCGCACTTAAAAGTATTTGAATTACAAATGTATACCTAGCGTCTTCAAGTCCTTTTCATTCGGATATAATTTTGTATAATCTACTCTGGAGAGAGAGAGGAAAAGGCACTACCAAAACTATTCCTGTGAAACGCTATATTTTGTTTCAAATAATTGGATTGGATTGTTCGGAGGGATTCGGCACATCGACCAGACTGGTCTTTTGTACCATTACCCCCAATTGGGGCACCTTCTGGGGGGAGGATTTGGGGAGAGGTGACAGCGGGCAGGCGATCCCAAGGGATCACTACAGTACAGAGGGCGAAGGTCCCTACGCTTTACCAGATAGAAACTCCCCGGCGATGGATTTAGGACAATCGGCATACCATTTGCCGAAAAAGCCACGAGGCCGTTTCGGAGACCGGAGGCTGCCTCCCCAGAGCAGAGTTCTCCAGGCAGTCTTGCATAACCAGCATCCCGTCTGCCGCGCTTCTGAATCCGCCCAATAGGCCGGCTTGGAGACCGAATCCCGCCAGAGGGTAAAGTGTTTTACTCAAAGCATATCTTCCTGTCATGCACCGCCGGGACTCCTGCCGACACTTCTACCCTCAAATAAACAAATGAGAGATGATGAAATGTTAATGGAGGTGAAATGGAGGGCCAGGAATGTTGGGGAATGTAATTAACCTACCCAGTATTCGGCTAGCGACTTGGGAAACAACCCCAAAAACATGGGTCACGTAGGTCAGCCACGGGAATCGAGCCCGCCCTCCTGAATGCGGGACACAGACGAAACCGCCTGAGCCATCCCACTCGGTTCAAATAATTAATGACACGTCTCTAAAGTTAAACGATCATGTAATAGACAAAAACAGTTCTCTTTAAGACATCTGTCCTGCGCCATGTCGTAGTGCACTAGAGCGATGTGCTTTGGTTCCCTGCCCTGGATGGATTCCATCCCTGCGGGGTGTGGGTGTATGATCGGTGCCCACTCAGAATCGTGATGAAATTTAGGAGGTGCGCTAGGTAGTGAACCCTGGTCGAGAAAGCCAAAGTTCCGGCTGGGGATGCCGCGATGCTGACCACATCTCCTCCCCGTATCTACTGGGTGATCGCCCACCTCTGCATGTGTATGTTAGCGTGAGGTCAACAATCGGGTCGGCAGGCTTTGTCTCCCTTGTGGGCTCTTGCACCTTGGGTTACGTTTTTAAGACGTGTAATTTACTTAAAAAATATTTAAGCGTAAGCCTTTCTTAGGTATTCGTTATTAATTCTTCTTTATTTTAAATTCTTGTCCATATTATACTTTTTCCCACAATTGCATGAAAAGAATGTGTAATTCTTGGGCCAGCATATATGGTCTACTTCATAAAAAGTTGAATATCTAATTGACTCCGTTTCGTTTATAACAAGTGTGTCAAGTAGCTATTCTTTCTCGATTGAACTGAAGTACATAGAATAATTTGTGAAGCCAGTAATAAACGATAAAGGATAGAGGAAACTCTAGCATCGGATTTTTGTATGTTAAATGTGAAGGTATTTAAATTGCACAGGATGTTATTTGTTACGACTGTACGACTGTAACGACTATCCAAACTAAAAGGGTGGGAGCTAAAGCCACTCCTAAGTTCTCCTTCGTTCCGCCTATTGCAAACGTAATTGGGTGTCGACACTTCATCGGCATTACCAGTGCCTTAGGCAAAACTCCCAGCTGTAGCTTTCTGAGTAAATAGAATCTATTACCTATATTATATCCATTATAATGTTCTTATTGAATGTAAATAATTGTGACTGGCCACTGATGGACATGCAGCTACTGTCCTAACTAAGCAAGAAACAGGCTCTATATTTGTTACGAAATTACAAGGATTGTAAATCACTTGTTTGACTTGAACTTGTTTCCTTCATCCCGCGCCATTTTGTGTACTACAACTGGTTTACTGTGATTCACATAAGCTCAATGCGGAGCTGTTGGTTAGCTTGGCCTGTAACTTGAACACGCCTAAAGTCATAATACAATAGTGTCAAATAGAAATAATCAGTTGTTCAATTCTCGAATACAGAGAAATGTCAGTGCTAGAGGATTATGTACGTAACCATGGTCAAGTGAGCTATGCATATATGGAAACTGAGCGGGTGCATTTGAAGAATTTAAGTACATTGTCTCAAGTAGTCACATCATATTCGCCATGCACTTATCATTTTTAAATAAGTGGCTGTATTAGTGTAAGTGCTAAAAGAAATTTGTGGAATAACGTATTGTATTTGAGCAGTGCGACTTACATTTAGCGGGTAGCAGATTCTGTTAACCGCGCATTTATCTTATGTTTGCTGCTTTCTCCTGATCAGACGAACGCTGGAGAATGTATAGGCTTAGGCTCACACGGCCGGCGCCCATTTGAAGAGAAGTGGCCTACAAGCCCGGAAGTTTCACTTCGAATGGACGTTGGAAATCTTACTGTCTACCCACCACAAGAAGGAAAGATGGGAATGAAGGGGAGATGGGCTTGAACTGTTTATCTGCTCTGGTACTGGATCTGTTTATTACGAAAAGAGTGTATAAGAATGTGCCTGAGTCATCCATGCTGCCAGATCTATAATACCTGTAGTTATAGCTATTATGCATTGGTGAATTATGTGACAACATTGTGTAAGATTCATATCATTCATATCATTCATATCCGAGCATAAACACACCAAAAGTAATTACGTTGCACAATCCTCTGCCTCGCCTTCTTTTCTGGAAAGAGAGTGTTTTCAAACCACAATTTCCTTTACATCATTTCCCTGCATTCCATGTACTTGTCATCTTTCAGGTACGCTTTCAGCTTGTGGTGTGTGGCAATTCCAGACAGATGACGCGGATGTTTGCGAATTTTACCTGCTGTTCTGTTCAACACCTGCTGTGCGGTGTTGCGTGGTTACGACCTCTCTTGAGGACAGCCCTTGTCGATACCCGACCCGGAGTGTTGTTGGCTGCTCGGTGAGTCCTGGCGCTGGGATGAAGAATTTTCAGCATCTGTTATCGACTTCCATGCGTCTCTGTGGCGTGTTCTCTCGAGACCTTGTGGTCTCCAGCGGTTCCCTCACTTCATCCTTTCCACCTGGTGGGTGTTAGTTACAATGGATGTGTGTACAAATCGCAGTGCGCGTGGTGTCCCTCTTCGTTGTTTACTCTTTGTTTCCCGCATGCCAGCCTAATACGCGTATTGTTCCTCTTGGAATGCATGACTATTGTTTCCCAAAATCCATAACCTGATCAAGAAGTAATGTCTTGGCTCCAATTTTAGCGTCATGTTCTAGACCTTCTGTAGCTATAAAAGGTCTCTCTTTGTTGCCAGAAAGAGCAGTCTAACAGGAATGAAAGTTTGTTAGTCCTCTTTGCATATTCCACAAAGGAAGCATCTAAAGTGGCCCTTGGTGATTCTCTTCATTAAATCACTTATGATCCCACCCACAATCATCCATTGGTTCTTCCGATCAAAGGTTAAGAATGAAATGGCACTCCTAGATATATGAAGTTTGGTGCAAACAGACGTTTTTGTCTCCCCCCCCCCCTCTCCTTCCAGAATGTCATGGTGACCGCCTTTTCTTCACTGAGGGGCAAATTGTTTCATTCAGCCCAGTCTGCCACTCTGTGAAAAACCAGCTGCATATCTTGTTGGCTCGTAGAAGTCAGTCCCGAGTCATTGGTGTATGGATGCACGTAGGTACATATGAAGAGTGGAAAATTTATACATAATATTTGTCATAGAGCAGAACAAAAAGAGCTCTCGGGATGACAAACGGAATAAAATGCAACCGTGGTGCAGCAGAGCAAAAACTAGAACTCCATATTTCATATAATAAATAGATCAAAACAATGTGAAATGAGGAGGAAAAAGAATGATGAGAAAACGTCCTCCAACGTTAAGTCGTATCGGACGATGAATGGAATGGGTGAAACGATGCTCAAATGGGCCCAGGATCCATAGAGCTTTGAGCTACCCGACATTCGTCTTTCAGGATAAGGGAAAACCCCGGAAAAACCTTATCCAGGTAACTCATCCTGACCGAGATTCGAACTCGGGACCTCTTGAACGTGAGGCAGACACGCTACCACCATGCTACCGAGGCGGGCGGGGGAAACGATGGAAATGAAATCGCGATTGATAAGAAACCAGTCCCTCACATCCGCCTACTATCAGGAGAAAAAAAACAGATAGTCAGAATGGTAGTTAACGGTAATCGACCATGGATGTGAGTCTCACTTGTTATTCCGTCGTACCAAAGTTAATGGCTGGTAAGGTTAAAAACGGTACAAGGAAAATTTACGTAGTAAAATATTTGGAATAAGTACTTTAGGTATCCTAAAATCAGTGAGTAATGAAGAAGAACGAGATGCAATTTTGTCCAGGAATAAGAAGTCATTGGCCAGGGAAGTTATAGTTAAAGGGGCGGGGTATTGGTGTAAGCCAGAGTAACTAAGGCAGTTACGGGGTTCTAGCGGAACTATTCAAGAAGAAAATCTTTATCTTAAGGTTTCCTTAGTGCGCTCAGAGGTAAAAGTTTGTCTGCAAACAGGCACGTTTAGCATGTTGTGAAAATAAGAACGCAAAGCAATTCCTAGACGCCAATAAGTTACAGAATTTCAGCTCTACTTCCTATGCGCATAAGTTTACAATTTGACAACGTGTAATAATCGGGTGGCCATGAAGCAGAGATGATAAAATAATATTTATTTCCAAAATTCTTGTCGCACGGTATTACTATCTTAGTAATATATTATCGGCAACCTATAATGTCCAAAACCTCGCTCGAGTTAAGACGTCCTATTGTTGTTATGGAAAAATTAGTTTTAAATCGTGACACATCAGAATGTATCAGAAGCCACAATTTCTAGATCCAGAGACAGTTGAATCCTTCAAGCTGAAATAATCAGCAACTAGTTCTGAATGTCTACTCTCGCGAATGTCCTGAGAGAAGATCTCATGGTTCCTACTGTAGCATAAGATCGTTATAATATTATGTGGTAACCCTTACGCGGTCTTTCCTCCGCTCTTTTCTTGCCATCTAGCTGGACTTCATTCCCCTAATTTCCGCTTGTAGGTTCATTGGTGGCGTGTCTCATTGAAAAATATTTATTCATTAAGGTCTTCTGTGTTAATTTTGAAGTTTCAGGTTCTGTTTTAGAAAAGAAAATCGCTGTCATGGCACAGAATGTCAGAGGGTGGCAGCACTAGTTCTCGGCCTTAAGCTGCTGTTGTTGAAATGTCTGATTGTCACTTAAAAATGGTGTGTGGTGTTCGAAAAGAGCTAGTATAATTATAGGACCCATTTGGTTTAATGAAACAATGAGATATATGCTGCCTATTCATTGCGTAGGCTTCGAGGGTGTGTCCATAGTATTTCACTCTCCTCCCTACACCTTACAGTCCAATCGGTGAAGTCATGAGGTGCAGTCTGAGTAAACCCAATATCGAGGCGCGAAAGGTCGGCTCCAGTCACTACCAAGAAGGGCTTTCCTGGAAAAACTTCTGCCGGATTACCTTGACGGCGATTTTGTTGGATTGTTTTGAGACGACTCGGTACCTCGAGCAGGCTGGTCTTTTGCACCTATGCCCCAAGTGTGGCAGCCCGGTGGGGAACATAAGGTAAGAAGGGACAGAGGGCGGCCGACCCCAAGAAGTCACAACAGAACAGAGGGTGGGGTCCCTACACTTTACCGGTGGTCCAGGACAATCGCTATACCACATAACGTGACCCCGAAATAGTCACGGGGCCGGTTTGCAGACCAGAGGTCATCTCCTCAGAGCAAGGAAGACTCCAGGCAGGCTTGCACAACCGGCATCTCGCCAGCCACGTTTCCGAATCGGCCCACTAGGCCGGCACGGAGACCGGAGTCCGTCCTCCGGAGGAGAAAGTGTTCACTCAGAGCATATCAGCCCACCATGCACCGCGAGACTCCCGCCAACACTTCTACCCTAAAAGAAACCACCAGATGAGAGATGATATGAAATTATAATGAAGGTGAAATGGATGGGAAGTAATTCGTCTAGCGACCCGGGAAAGCTCTCGTAAAAACCAAGGGTCAGACAGGAATCAAACCCGGACTTCCCGATTGCGGGTCACAGAAGAAACCGCCTGAACCATCCTACTCGGTTTATTGCCGGGAAACCTCAGTTCTATTGTGCAGGGAGAAGGTCTGCGTATATTTTTTAATTATCTTGAAGTAGGTGAATATTCTTGAATTTCACTTGTTTAAATATTTATATGTATGATTTAAATTCACGATTTGTTTCGATTCCTTTCCAAAATATCTGCTAACTAAACATAAGCTGGTACTGCACCTCAGATATAACATTTCTTTTTCTGAACGGCAAGGCTCTGTTAAGCAAGTATACCGAAAGGTTAGCCACGGCTATAGTTTAAACTCGACGAAACAACAGTAAGTTAATCTTGACACCAAGATCTACCCATACGTTACTGCTTCTTTATCTTCACCAACGCTAACGACGAAGCAAAACCGCTCAAGATGTCAGCAATTGGGAGCAAGGTCAGCGATTACCAATCTAATAACAATTTTCAATCAGCCAGTGACCGAATTCTTCCAACCGTCAAGGTTGAGCTTCTGCACAAATCTATGTCACGAGCAATTTAGTGGCTCGTTTCGAAACCGTATTTCACGTTTAGCGCAGCCAAGCGCCGGGAAAAACTGGAAGTTCCTCTTTTGCCACGAAATGCCCCATTTAAAACTCTAAGTTGCATTCTTATCTGAGAACAACTGGCGTTTGGCTCCTTCGAATATATTGTTCTCTCTAGTACTTACTTCGTATCCGTACTAAAACGAGAAAATATTGTATTCTGCTTAAAAACTAGAAAACTAAATGTCGAGATGTGAGTTTAAATACACGTTTTGTAGTCCTCTAAACCTTTTTTATCAATAAGTGTGTGTATAAGCAGTGTAACATAAAAACAAACATATTATAAATAGTCTACATTTGAATATTCACTTTGACTAGCCTCTAAGGAAGTTATACACCATTAAAAGGAAACTAATCCCGCACCGTAAAATAACATTCAACATAGAAAATGTTTTATCATTTTTTATTTTCCTAAAAGTTCCTGTGATGATTAAGACCACTTGCCTCTCTTCAAGGAGGCCGGGTCGATCCCAGACGACCGCAAACTGAGATTTGTGGTGGACGACATGGCGCTGGGGCGGGTTTTCTCCGGGATTTCCGGTTTCCCCTCCATCTCATTCCACCGATGCTACAGCTTCATCTCATGTATCATCAGTGTCTCCTTCTGCAGTGCCGTATATAGGGGACGTTAAACACGACACATTACACAATTATTATTAGACGTGATAAGCAGTTGGCCAAAACTGCCCAGGAAATATAGAACTCTTTATAATCCACAATTAAACTTTTTGTGGCATGGGAAATTACCCGATATTCTTTATATTAAACTGTAAAGAATTATGTCAGCTTTTAAAGCTTCAGGAAGAAGAGTGTGTAGATAATGTATAACAAATAAATGTCAGTAGCTGGAGAAAACCACGTGAATTTAACATTTTTTTACTTGTTCCATTCATAACCCGCCATATCGGCGGCCGTTCTCCTTTGTAAGATATCGAAGGTGTTAACTCGTATTCGTTGGGTTCTAATCATTAGATCACGCACACATTCACACTCTCATTCATATTTCCAGACTCTGGGGAAGATGAGGAATTTTCTTGGTCGGAGAAAAAACCTCACTCCCCCTCCCGCCGGGAATCGAACTCTAGACGCGCCAGGGAGGTGCTCCGCCAACTAAGCTACGAGGCCAACCAATTTAATATTTGTTTAGTTCCGATTTAGAAAACTTGTCCAGCTACGACGATCAAAGGAATGCCTAGTATATGTTCTAATGAATAATTTGTAAAAATTTCATCAAAATTAAGGATTGCAAATTAATAAAACTGTGTGAATATAAAACCATAACGGTTTTTGTTTTCTATTTTTTATATTATTTTCTTACAAAATTTCGTATAAAGTAATTGTTTCCGTAGACAATACTTGAATACTTAAAGCCGAAAGAAATAAACATTTCCAACATTTAAATCGCATTTCTTTTATATTTTCTTGAACCGAATTCTGTCTTTGTACGTCTAGTATACTACAATTTCGTATGAAATTTTACATAATTCCGTTATTCAATCAATGCTTATTATGTAATAACAATCGCATCAACATAATAATAACATAGACAAAACTGATAATGAAATTTAATGCTTATAAACCTCAAGTTAAAAGGATTTCAAAGTTATGTCTTTGGAATCAAACTTGGAGTAGAGGTGCATATGTTTTTGTGCACATGTGTTGAATATCATAAAAAAATTGTAAAATAATCCGGTGGCTAATAAATATGATGCATGTGAGAATTTATATGTTAATAGGATTATTCCCCATCTCCTTAGAGTCTGGAAGAACAAAACAGAGTGGGAATGTATTGTTGCGTGAATTTAATGACAGCCCAAAGTTAAGCATAATAAAAGAGTTTAACATTTTAGCAAATCGTTTCCAAAGCATAACAGCATAAGCATACGAGTATAAATGTGATCAACAAAGCCTTAGTGCTCTGAAAGCTAATGCAATTTTTTAGCGTTACTTTCTGTTTACCTTTTCGTATATTTTCCGGACATTAATGAGGCATTAAAATATATTACAAACATTTGGAAGACTAAGCAATTCACCAGCGAAAATTTAAGTAAAGTTTTGTTGAACAATTCTTACGCATCAGCTTTGTTTTCATTTTTAGGAGAAATTTTGTTTGCAAGATAAAATCAGCATGTCGTTAATAGAACTTATATAAAATTGTCACTTAGCTAACCGGTTTTAGATCAGTACTGGCCAGTTGGCCTTCTATCTTCAGCTAGTATTCATTACTAAGGTTTAGTTGAAACTTATTTTTCTTGTTCCTTAAGAACCAAACGTGAATGAATGACATCATTAATGGATCTCATTTTATTTTTTCCTTGCTCTCATTTACATAGTGTAAGGTGTACGTAATGCATACCTATAACCAATATGTTATACAGTGTAAGGGTAACAAGAATACTACGAAAAAGTTAAACGAAAATACAATGAAATATATGCATTTATGTTCCTCACTTCAATTAGTATGTCGTAAAGCTAATGGTCAAATTTCGTGTCCACTCTTACACAGTTCGAATTCGGCGATACATTTCAAAACTTATTTCCAAAGGTTTCCAGTTGATGCTCACGTTTATGAACACTTCATCACCAGAAATGCCTTTTCTTATTAACTTTGTAAATGCAAGCTCCAGGAACCAGAGTCTGACATGTTACGTGTTTTCCCCTGAACCACGGAGAACGACTAGATAAAATAGATGTTTGCTTTTATCTCCTGTATCTTTCCTGAACTATAAGCAAACTTTGGTGACACTATGGAAATCTAGTTACCATCAAGCGGTGAAACAGCTTATCTATTAATGTTTATCCTCACGCGATCCAAGACTTTTATTAACTGAACATTTTTTATATCGTGTGGAGTTACTATGTCTTCATTTAGTGCCAAGAAATTTAGGTATAAAGAATGGCTTAGTGCCAGTTCGCTCTAAGCGCTTACGTAGCACATTCCTACAAAAAGAAGAAAGGGAAATCAACTGTCTGCAAATATTTCACTTACTTCGAACAGGATTCTTTAAAAAAACGTGTAGAGACTGAGTTTCTGACTATTATTTGTCAACAGGTTTTAGGCAAAATAAAATACATGGATTTGCCAAAAGTTTTCTACCGTTTTATAGAAATAAAACTTTGAAGACATATAGCGTAATAAAAGAAGTGTGTCAGAAAAAATTTTGTGGACATTTGTAACAAACAAGAGAGAGAAATATGCACGGGAAAGACAGGGGTGGTATTTAGGATATGACTAAAAGGAGATAAAACAGGAGAATGTATTATCTATGGAACAAGGGAAAATTTAGAACATGGTCTAGTAGAATGTGTGAGAAAGTAAAATTACGGAGGAAAAATATGTCGGAAATAAACTGAAACAATATGAATAGGAAAAGCATAGCAACGAAAATGCTTGCAATTAAAGAGAACTTGAAGGAGAAATAATAGCATATTTTACAGAAACTTGAGGAAAATTGGAAAGAAGGAAGGAAAGACTGAAGAAGGAGGTAGAGACAATCAAAATAAAGGTATGTAACTGGTTACCAAATTGGCCTAAGATAGCGTTCAAAAGTAACAGGTAACTGTAAGGAGACAAAACACATATAATGGCTAATAATTTATTTGCTTCTTACTTACATTAATTACCTACAACTGTGTGTGGGGGGGTGGGGTGGGGTGTATGTGTGTGGATGTGTGTATGTAAACAAGTATATACAATGCGTCTTCGTTTAGATCAAAGCAAAGTATAAAAGCTTTGTGAGTACAATACATTAAATTCATTGTTCCACAAATGATATATTGCTTACAGAGGTACAATCACTACGAAATCATGCACAAGTATTAATAAGTGCGCCTTTCCAGACATATCCAAATTGCAAATTGGTTTTCAGAAGAAAATGTAATTAAAGGTAATTAAACTGTGATTGTGTTTGAAGGAGCAGAGGATGGATATCGGACCTCAGTAACCTATCACGGGCAACTGCAACCCCCTGAGGAAGAGATGAGACGAAGGGAGACCATGAACAGACACATGGCGGAGCCAGTGAAGCTTCAAAGAGGCGCAGAAGTTCCAAACAGTGGGAAATTGCATTCTGGGATCCTGGGAGATCACCGCAGGTTTTCAGCACCAGCCAGGTAGAGAGCGACAAAGCGTTCTAGCTACTTCTAAGGGACCAGAGAAGAAGCTTTACAAAGCTCACATACTTATGCCAGCTAGCTTTATCCGATGGAACTACCCCGCTGACAACCAAACCCAAAAGATATCAAGAGGATGAACTATGAAAGCAGAAGAAAGAATCTGTGGAGTAAAGAATCCAATCCCAGCATTCGCTGCTGACACGCGAAACTATAGAAAAAACTGAAGCCAGAGTCGACTGTTGTCTGGAATCGAACCTGGAACTTACCCGCACACGTTACGCAGCGCCACCTCACTCTTTTACTAAACATGCAAGTATTCAAATAATATAGCTTGAACATTTATTTAAATATTGTTTTTGTAAAAATTCGATATAAGTAAAAATGCTCTACCTATGTTTTTTTTTTTTTTTTTTTTTTAATACTCATATCAAAATTCAAAATTTTCAGTTAGTAAGTTTAAAAGAAATCATCATATTCCATTTTGGTAATTAATAGCTAATTTCCATAGACAGATTTTACTATTTTCACTTTAAAAGTTGTAATTTTTTCCAAATATAAATATTTTTCTCAGAATTGGGCCATTATTTTCAGAAAATGCAAGATCACTTTATATTGTGTTCTTCTCAAATCAAGTATCTATTTTAAAAGTAAGTAGATATAAAATTGCATCTTGTGACTCATTTTCTGTGTACAAAAGGGCTGACAAAAGTTCATAAGGAAGTGTTTTAAGGCTTGGTATGCTTGATAATAAGCGTGTCTCCGCGCTGCATGGCAGGCTGATATGCTATGAGTAAAACAATTCCTTCTCCGGAAGGACGGTTGCTGATCTCCGAACCAAAGTCTTGTGGTGGGACTGGTTCCAAACCAGAGTAGGGTAGGATGTCCGTTGTCCTGGTCTGTCGGAGAAAGTTTTCATGTAAGTAAAATATAGGGATCCTGTCCTCTGCACCTTCGTGGCTCCTTGGGACGTCGCCATCTGTGTCTCTCGCCTCATCCTTTCTCCCCAGGGATGTCCCACTTGGGTACATGGTACAATAGATCAAGATTGAACCTCCATGCCGAGTCGCATTCGAAATAATCCAGCTCCAGTTTTTCTAAAGATCAAACCCGAACCTCCCTAATGCGAGGTTCACGTGGAGCTGTCTCCTTCTGTTTGGCAGTATAATAGCTTATCAAAGGCATACGGAATGCACGCTTTTGTGGTGTGGTAGCGTAGCGTTTCTGCCTCATATTCAAGGGAATATGACATATTCAATTCCCGATTTTGAACCTCTGTCAGACTGAGTTATCTGGTAAGGTATCCACAGGGTTTTCCCAGGACGAATGTCAGTAACTCTAAACTCTGTAGACTCTGAGATCATTTTGAACAGAATTTTACTCATCGTCCGATATGACGTTCGTCGGAGTTTTTAAAAATGCGTGCGGATTTATATCACAAAAATATATAAATCTCTTAACTCTCATTTCTACTGTAAATAAACCTGCAAAACGAGGAACGACTACAGCATGTGATTACATTTACTAAAAATCATCCTATGATACAAATTCGGAACAGCAGGATATTTTACTCATTGAAGTTCGTGCGAGTGTAATGAATTGCAATGTAACAATCCTCCGAACACACTGCTTATTCTCATCTCCAAGCCCGTGAAGAGGCTTCCCATATGGTCAACCTAACCATTATACGCGAAAGCGTTTCTATTTTTCTAACACATTATATGTATACCAGGGCTGTTCAATAAAGAATGATCATAATTATTTACGGTTATAATTTCTCGCACTAAAATTCAATCTCATTATATTCTGTTAGCTTAATGTGAAACAAACACGCCGTAGTAGTTTCATTGTTGGTATTCCTGGTTCCCGCCTGTGAGAACCAGGCAAGTTCAGACATGTTCAGTATCGCCTACCGCTGCAATGGAGGTAACATGCAGTTAAACTTGATGTTAGAGGAAAATCCGGAGTTTCTTTCAAACGTAATCACTGCTGATGAAATTTGGCTACATCATTTTGATCCTGAGAGCAAACGGCAAAGCTCAGTGTGGAAATCTCCTTCATCACCAACCCCCCAAAAAGCAAAAGTGGTTCCTTCTGCTGGGAAAGATATGGTCATCTCATTCTTTGATATTCTTGGAATGGTTTATCAGCATGTTGTACCTGCACACACATTAGTAACTGGACAGTACTACAGGGATGTCCTGAATACATTTCAAGTCCATATCAGACGCAAAAGATCACATTTACATGAAGCAGGCTGGATGCTTCACCACGATAATGCGCGGCTGCATATTGGCAATGTTGCTGCTGAATATCTTGCAAAAATCAACGTGAAGTGCATCCCTCATCCTCTCTATCGTCCGGATTTAGCCCCATGTGACTTTTTTCTATTCCCTAACTTGAAGAAACGCCTTCGTTGCAGACATTATCCATCATCAGAAGCAGTGGTGAAGGCTGCGGAGGCGATTTTGAAGGATCTCTCAAAAATGGTTTCCAGCATGTCTTTGAAGCCTGGCAGAAACGCTGGGAAAAGTCTTTCGCATTCAGGGGAAACTATTTTGAGAAGGACCATCAAAATTATGAAAATGAGTAAGGGTACGTTTTCAAAAATAAATTGTGATCATTCTTTATTGAGCAGCCCTCGTATATATACTAAGTTCCTCCATTCTATAAGGAGCTGGTGCATTCAAGTTAATGTGCAACTTCTGGGTTGTCTTCGATCCAAATATGCTTCTTCGTATAAGTGTGCAACTTCACGTTTGCCATAGCGTGCATGCAAAGCATGTTCGCCTTGCTCTGAGGTTTCATTTTGACAACACAACTTACAGTTTTCTGATAAATGCGGCTGCGTTTGTTTTGTGCGTCACCTTTGACGCCATCTCCCCATCTCGTTCTCTGGTGTATTTTCTACCAACTGCTTCAGCGATGAGCAATGAAACAACACGATAAAACAGTGCAATGATAAAAAAAGCACCAGTTGATGATGAATTTACTAGTACCAAATAATCTATTTGAAGTGAATTGTCGACTTCCGTGAAGAGCTAAATTACTTCTGAACTTCATAATTAAAAATGGTAACCGCTGATGTATATCTGCTAACTTCTGACTTGTCTAACCTTTACGGAACAATATGCAATTTTTAATTCACATTAATCATAGAGAACTTAACCTGAATTCATTATTAAAGCTATAGGACTCAAACTCGCTCTTTAAGAGCTGGTGGATGCCAATAATCGTTCACATAGCTCATTTCTAAAGCTGAAAAAAGAACCTAAGGAAAAGGTACTAATGGAAATTAATTGTTCTTTCACACTAGCCGTGTGTAGGACGCACTATGAAAGGGTAGAGCCAGACTGAAAAGTTCAATACCATAGCCGGGATTTGAACCACGGATCTTCTGGCATCTGTCCAGCCACTCTAAACCATTGAGCTACTAAATATACTAAATTTAATATATGCTCTTATATTAACTTGACATGGCCTATAGCCCCAAAGTTCGTAGAATACATAGTAAATCCTCTGTTGTTATGAACTATAAAAACACCGCCATTTTTACTGTGCAACTCGATAAATTCTAAGGATCTTCTTCCCTTTATAGTCATGATCAAAATTTTATCATCTGGATAAGAATGTCCGCAATAGAGGAACATACTGAATTCCATGAACACCTTGAGATAATTGTATCTTGCTGGACTGAGAGTCAACGAATCCCTAATTTATCTAGCTACATTTGTCTGTCTTTAGCTGACCTAAATTGTATCGCTATTGAATGTAACTGAAATTTATTATAATACGCACTGATATGTGCCTACCTCGCTATTGCTCTTTTAAGTGTAAAATCTTACCCATCAATTTTGATATCAGGAGATGTGATTACAATTTCTGAGGTTTGTTCTCGGAGTGATCAGTTTTATGAACAATAAGAATTATCTAAAACATACGATGTTTGAAACAAAGGCGGCTGTAGTCACACATTTCCAGTTGTCTCACAAATCACTTGTTTGTTGGCTCACATATGCTGCGACGTTTTTTGCTTCTATTGAGCGAGCAATCCTTTGCGGAACCGGTTACCGGTTATTCCCGTGGCGCGAAGATATACCGGAAGCCAATGATTTTACTTTCAAGGCATGTTGAATAATAATCGTTAAAACCGTTACCTAATATCTAACCTTGGCTTTTTAAAAATATTTTAAAATGTATTTTGGCCCACCTCTACATTTTATAGTCTTTAATTTATGGTCATGTTGGCGATTTTTGCCCTCGGAACAACGATTATTACTCATCGGCAATGATATTCATTAGTTTAACATTGTGTATATGTGTATTTTTAAGTTTGTTTACCTTGAGTTAATAAATTCATACGCACATTTTGACACACACACAGACATTTACATTTTCACTCTCACTTTTGGCGTCTAAGGAAGTTGGTCTGTGTGACTCAGTTAGGCGCTGA
>CM060955.1:135110169-135172669 GCA_030765055.1 Mantis religiosa | reverse complement strand
AGATAAAACAGGTTAAAATTCGCATTACTGAACAAAAGACTGTTTTAGTAACTTAAATGCCAGGTCAGGAGATAGCGTGAGCATAGAAAATTAATTGATTATCAAGCTGTATTGATCTGTGCTTCTTAAGTCGACGGATTTCCATTTTAAGGCCGGTTTCCAAGAGGAGCTGAACTGAAATCCAGCATCACGACTAAGCGTCCCACCTCGGAGGAAATGGCCAGTAATGCGAATTTTGATAGTGTCTATTCTTTGTTTTTGTGTTATACCCAGTAATTCATTTGTGGTTATAAAATTTAATAAATATCCAGATGATATGAGAGATGCACACTCCCAAAACGTCGATTTCTAATCGTCTTTTCACCTGGTTTGCTTCCTCAGAAGAACTTGAGCATAAAAGCAAAATGTTTAAGCTCATTTTTAAATGTTTTGGAAATTGAATTACGGTATTTATTCATCCCTTTCGTTACTTTAATGTATATATACAATATAGTAAGAAATTATTTCCAATTGCGCTTCTCTGTTTCGCTCCCTCTATAAAATTAATATTGACATTCGCACACACTTTAAGGTCAAGTAGAGTGCAGATATATTGACGCTTCCGCCAACAGGAATGCTAAATAGATTGAAATATTCTTCAAGGAGAACTGTTTGCAATCGCGCACTTAAGCAAGGACCGCAGCTGTCCTCGGGCGTGAAACACTCTTGTCGTAATGCCTGGCGTGTGCGAACCGTTTGGAGGTTATACACACTGAGCCTACGGCAGCCAAATTCTCTTCTTTGATAACTCGGCTTCAGTTAAAGACATACAACTTGTGTGGTCGACCCGCACTTCCTCGATAATTAGAAAGGAAACGTACAGTGAAGGCAAGGTGTTGATGAGAAACGTTTGCATTTGGGCATGTATTATGCCCAGTGCTGTCAAACTTAATTGGGTGGCGTGCGAAACATTAGCCACGTGTACCGCTGCTCAGTATACAAGGTTAATTTGCCGGAACTGCGTGAACAAAAAGGAATGCGTCTCAAAATGACGTGGACGCACTTTGAAAAGGCTTATTTCATTAATGAATCGAACCGGATGTCTCAGGTGATAGCATGTGTGGCCTGCATTTGAGAGGTTTCAGGTTCGATACCGGTGTCCAAACTTCCAGATCCAGTGCTTTGTTTCCTTCTGTATTATCTTTGCCGAATAACTATGAAAATGCTGCAAAGATTAATTAAGTGCCCAAAATTTCCTGTCTCTTTATTTCAACTTTTCATTTTACCTCACCCAGTCGTTTCAGGGTTTCTAAATAACGGCGAGAGTTTCAACGTACATGAAATTTGCTCTTTTCAAGTATTCGTCCTCCCGATTGAGGGAGGTCTGCAAGCCTCAGTTCCTCAGAGAATGTGAAAGTTCGCATGGCGTAGGGAGAGATGGTTATAGGAGTCGCCACCAAAGAGATAAAATGTGTTGCTATTAGAGACCCTGCCCACTGTTGTGGCCCTCCTCAGATCAAACCAGCCGCAGTATCATATCCCGTTACCTCACTCTCCCGAGGGGATTAGAAAGAGTGTTTCAATCAATATGCACATCGATTTGAGACAATTTGTATTAAATAATGTTTATCTAAAAGGTAGTTAGTTATTTGAGTTTATACGATTATAATAACGAGAGATTTATATCAGAATTTTTCCGCGTTTTATGTAAGACTAAGTTGTCATTTATACTTTATAATTAGTAGAAAAACAACGGATTCTACCTAAAATGTTGATATCAAGATTTTTTAAGGAACGAATTTTAAGCCCTCATAAAATGTTATGGTTGTGGACTGTTCCACAAAGTATGAAAGAGCTTTGACCAGCGTAACTCAAAAAACGAAAAGTTCTTCTGAGAAATCCCACGTTCTAAATGACATTTTTAATGAAATTATTTATTTTGTCAAAAAATGACTCTAATCATTAAAATTAAAGTTTACAGGGGCGTTTCTGGGAATAGAGTGAAGTATTGTTCATTTGTAGAACTGCCGGCCTCGGTAGCGTAGATGGTAGCGAGTCTGCCTCACGTTCAAGAAGTTCCAAGTTCGAATCTCGGTCAGAGTGGGTTATCTGGAAAAGGTATTTTGCAGGGTTTTCTTTATCCTGAAAAAGACGAATGTCGGGTAACCCTAAGCTCTATGGACCCTGGGCTCATTTGAGTATCATTTCACCCATTCCATTCATCGCCCGATATGACTCAACGTTGGAGGACGTAAATTACACAAAAAAGTAGAACTGGTATAACATAAAATTTTGTAACAATTACTTTAGATTATGCCCCGAGAATTGAAAATGTTTAAATATGTTTAATAATAGTTTAAAGATCAGATTGGGAAAGTTAATATGCATAAGAAATGAAAGAAGGAAATTCAATGGGTCATGATATGATGCAATATGTACAAGATATGATGAAATGTGATAGTACGTATTGGTTATTGCAAAAATGATATGATGTAATGTATTGATATTAGTTGTTAAAATTGATGTGGACCAGTGACAAAGAAGATTTTTTGGCGGTTATAGCAACGAAAGGAGAAAAATCAATAATCTTTGACAAGCGAATAAAAAAGATGGTGTCTTTTTATTGTGTAATGTCGAAGGGAACAGACGTACAATTCTGTGTCGGAACGGTGTAAATGCAATTCAATTGCATTGGTCAAGCTCATGGTATATCTACGTTACCACATGTTCTGTAAATTTATTACTCAGAATTAAAAGATTTAAATTATATTAATTTAAAGAGAAAAATTCAATTATTTCTTCAGTAGATAAAAAGTTAATTCCCTCATTCAATATCACGCCTGAAAACAGAGTTCCTACGCACCGATTGGAGCAGCGCCGGAGATCGTCAATAGGCTTCGATACATCTGAGTGCCAGATCTGAGCAGAAGACTCGGATCGAGAAGACGTACCAACCCGTAGCATTATCACTATCCCGGAGGGCAGGAGACATCCCACAACACCCGTCACAACGCGGGACAACATCACTACCGTACTTAAGTAATTTCGTAACATACGGCTTTCCAACACAGGGTTTTGAGAGCATCATCTCCACCTGCCACCTGCATGTACGAAATTCCCATTCCAATATACAAACATCTTAAGAGACAATAAATGATGGCCTGTGACCTTCCTTAAAGTGCACGATTTATACCAAACGTTTTAGTGGGTTAACCATTGTTCTTCCTGTAGTCATGAAAAGAGCAAGGAATTCTCAAGCCATCAAATCTGATATCGCTTTATGTATTACGTCGCACAACGAGGTGTGTGTATGTAAAAAGAATGTTTATCTGGATTAACGATAAGTAGTTGAAATATCAAGCTCTTGTACTTTCCTTTATGGAGTACCTACTACCTGAACACCGTCTGGAACTAGTGAACATACTGAAACACTGGGAAAACACATCTCATATGACAGGAGTTATGTGACTGACAATGCCGTCTGAGCTTTGATCGAGGTTTTTGGGCTTTCCTTTAGGATACCGCCTTAGAGCCAAGTGGAAGAAGTTCTGCACCAAAGTTTTTGCGCAGGTACTCTAATTAGCTTTCCTCGAGGCTACGGTTTTATGTAATATGATTAATAAGGTGTAATGGTCTGGCAGGCTGTAGTAACGTGCACGCCAACAAAGAGTTGGTAGTTTTATACTCATTTAATTCCCCTGTCGTTAACACACCCTTCGGCAAATTAGCTGAGTTTGTGTCTTGAAACAGAATGTGCGCTTTGCTACAGGAGCTTCTCCAGGACATTTGCTCCATAGCACTACGTTAGTAGGCAATTCGTCCACATTCTGTCAACGGACGCTATGGCAACAGACATTGCCTCGAGTCGTTTTTACCTGTATTTGTTTTAGTAAAGAGGAAATTTCGCATAATACTTTGTATCAGCACATGATATTTCGTAAGAAGAATAACAGTGGATGTGACTTCTATTTTGCATACAGTTCCAAAAACACATAGAAAGTTAATTTTTACCCAGTTTAGCCCGCCTTCTTAGCGTGGGGGTAGCATGTCTGCCTCACGTTCAAGAGGTCCCGAGTTCGAATCTAGGTCAGGGTGTGTTACCTGGATACTGTTTATTCCGGAGTTTTCCCTTATGCTGTAAGACGAATGTCGGATAACTCTAAGCTCCATGAACCCCGGACTCATTTGAGAATCATTTCATCCATTCCATTCATCGCCCGATATAACTTGACGTTGGAGGACGTAAATTACAAAAAAAGGAGAAAAAAATTACCCAGTTGTATCGCCCCGTTATATTTATGCGCTTTATTGCTTTTCCTTTTGTTTTACACATACACGCAAACACCCATGCTCGAGGTGGCCCTTGAACCGACGACTCTCTGAGCAACGGAGACAAACTCTAGCGACTGAGGCGGTACTGCCCGTTAAGTACCTTGTTGAGCCCTCCAAGCACTCAACACCTCATATGATAGGATATGTGACGGGTGAGGACTACAGATGGGAGATTTCCAACAGGTCGGGGGTTTTCTCAGGGTAGATCTGCATGGATTCTCCCTTTTTGGTTTCAAGGAGTGGGTGCGTCCTGACAGTGTATGGGTATTATCACATGGAAGATATCACGACCGTTGAATGTCAAGTTTATTGATACAAGTAGTCCTCTCCACTCGTCACTGTTGTCTTGATGTTATTCGCACATTAGGCTCGAGATTTGGGACGTTTCTGCGCGCGTGACACGATGGCTAGTCAGAGTCACAGTCGCGAGTAAACTTGTAAATCACTAGGGCGCGCCGAGTGGTGTATGTAGCTGTGTACGCGTTGTTCCTGAACGTCGAGAGCATTACTTCGCGCAACAGAGTATTTCCGGAGCATTATTCAACAACAGAGTTTGGTAAAGTCGTAATGATGTTGTGATGTGTGCAGTTTCTCACTCGCTATAACAGAGTGTGTATGGTAATCAACTAATACGCGTTGTCCCTTTCACTCGCCAGAACAGAGTGTTTTTCCTAGCAAACATCAGATATCGCCATTGCATAAGTTTTCCCTTCCTTTCGCCGAATTTTGTACACTTTAGGGGTCATGTGACCTGTTACTCGTTCCTTATAGGTAGTGTTTCATCCGTACTCTTAAATTTAATAGCAATTTCTAGTGTCTGAGGCATGTATTTCACGCAACTTTCACCTTCCCACAGTCTAGCTAATTAATGCATAAGGATTTTTGCAAATGTGTATCTTAAATCCCCGGTATCTATTCTGTCATCACGTATCATGTGAAGACCAAAGCATGGGTCGGCGACTAGGATCTAGCCTTGAACAATGTCACGTTTGTCGGCTCAACACAAACAAAATACCTTGTGAGGGTAAGTGTTCATTTTCGTCGCTCTCTTGACACGTTGGGTTCTCGTGCTTACAATAAAATATATGTATTGGGATTGCCTGTTTAGTTTCTGCCCTTGTATATTTAATCATTGTCCTCTACATTTGTTATAACTTTGCTTAATTCATATTGTGGTATCTATCGGCCCTTAATTATGCGTTTAATATGACTTTTGCGGTTATTTTGCCAATGCTATGCCTAACAGGGACGGTATCACGACTAGGAGAGCTGGTTAAGTTAACCGTCTTCTGTTAACCGCAGCACGCTGCAGTAGAAGTCCCTGTCGTTTCTACATGTAACCCAAGGTTAACTTGGATCAATAGGTACAGGCACATTAACTCGTCTTTCTATAATTACATAACCATTTGTCGACTTTGAAAAGCAAATGGGTTGATGCTCAGCATACCCTATGAAAGTAATTGAAAGTGCATATCTCAACACCCCCATGTGTATTCAGAAGCAACAATTGCCTCCTCCTTCACACATACAGATGTATTTTTATGACTTGTGAGATGGAGAGCGATGTGCAGAGGTTTCTGGACGAGTCCACTTCAGAACGGGGAGGGCAGGTCAGCTGCGTAAAAGTTGCGAGCAAGGAAACAAGTGGAGAGCTACTCGGTAATATTACAGCTCGTTTCATAATGTGCGTGTCTCCTGGCTCCTAGGGGGCATTTAGAAATGACACCTCCTAGCAGCACAGTAGGAAATAAGGTGCTACATCAAAAACCACGAGAAGTAATAACCAATGTCTATAGATTTATAAAAAAGAAACAATGGTCTGGGTCGGCTACAAAAATCTGGCAAAGGGCAGTTGTGTCTGAAAGCAGTTTAGGAGAGTTATTAAGGAAAGAAAAGCCATTGGTGCTAGTGCAACAACGTCCTTCTTCATGCCCAGTAAAAAAGGATTAAGAACATGCATATATTCTAATTTGGATGTTTTAATTCAGATGTAGTTAGGCGAACAGCGAATAACTTTTAAAACACAGAAAAACAAAGACTACCTCTGAAAAAGTGCTTATAGAGCTTCAAAATTCTACTGACTTCCAAGACAGTGTCTGAAAATTAAGAAGAGTTCTTTTGAAGCTAGGATTTATATGAAAAAATAAGCATGACAGACAAATTTCAATCAAACATCGTACCATACGCGCAAAAAGGCTTAAGTATTTACGAAATATTCAGAGATATCACAGTGAAGTTTATATAGTTTATATGGATGAAACTTATATCAACTCAGCACATACTAGATCATATACCTGGAGTGAAATACGTTACAGGGATTCTGCAGCGATGTTGAAAGGCCAGCAGCTGGTTATCATGCCTGCTGGGGGAGGAAAGCGTTTTGTTCCAAATGTCTATGTACTACTTAAGATCCAACAAAAGCGTGGAGATTACTACCATAGTAAGAATTACAACTTAGTTTATAAGAGCTGCAATACTGGCTTCGAGAGTGAGATTTGTTTTTAGACAGCTTGAATACGCTACTCCCCTCTCGCAATTTTACGCGTATGACGCATTGTGACGATTGGCGCACTATCCCCACCACAGTTGCAACTCATCCCTACCGTGCATGATTCCTGTCAAGATAAAATAATACATATGTACTTACATACATGCATCCACACATATACGTAGGTAGACCTGTCATAAGCGCTTAAAGTAGCCACTTACTCAACTTGATAAAACAGGAAAATATTATAATCCCAATATCTCATCCTCAAAAACTAACCTATTAGACTTTCAAGACAAAAATTATTCTAAGAAGCAAAACGTAAGTAAACGAGAAAATTATAGAGGAAGAGTACAACTTCGACTGCACAGGCTTTAAAATATCATCGGCCAAGATTATGACATCCTCATAAATTTCAGAAATGTTCATAAAATATGGTAGACCATAAGAAGAACATTGGGACACAAATAAAACGGCTAACACAATTGAAATATTACGAAGTATGGCAGTCGCATTAATAGCTCAAGAGTGGGAACTTTGGATACTGAACAGTATAGGTAGGAATTGAATGAGTAGAATCAATATATAGTTCCTAAATAAATTATTCATTTACGAAGAGAAAGTAATGTGGGATGGGATATTATAGTGAAGTGAGTGTCTTTGTGCAAGAAAGTAATTTATAACATGTTTTAATTAAATGGAAATTAATTGTTCTTTCACACTGGCCGTGTGTAGGCTAAAGTATGGAAAGGTAGTCAGGCTGAAAAATCCAATGTCATAATAGGGATTTGAACCACGGATCTTCTGGTTGCCGACCAGCCGCTCTAATCCTTGAGGTACTATGGCCAACGTCCATGGAAAATATTTTTCTTTTAGCAGTAGGACTGGTTCAGAAGACTGGTAGTTCTTCCATCTGATGAACTGTTTATAAACCCTAAATTTATGCAAATTTGCGTACTTGGAGTCGTGACTGTCTTCTTTATCAAAGCTATTCAGAGAGACAGGAAGAGATCCTTTAAGAACTGCCGCCTTGGATTCTTGAAATATCTGGTAGCTATTCTATATAGGACCATAGCATTGATTCTTGCGTGATACATCACCGCAAACCACACAAGAAGCAACCGTTTGTCTTGCCACTGAATAAATGCCACGCAGCTGGTCAAAGGTATCAGTTCCTTCCTGAGCCATATTGTATGTGACCACATCGGTGGTTTTTCAGTTTCTTCATCTGCCGAAGTATCTTTGTGCATGTTGGACAGGAGAACGACAACCTTGTTCTTTTTCAGAGTGTAAGAGGAGTGTCTCTTTTGATCTAAGCCGTAGTGCCAGGTGCCTTCTGGTTTCTTCGAAATGAAAGGGGATAATGTTTCTCCTCAGAGTGCCCAATAAATTGTAGACTGTGAACACAGGTGGCTCCGGAGGTAGTGCCTTCATGCCTTGCCGCTGCCTAAATACAACTTTAAATTAATGTAATCATACTTACTGTTGCTCAGGACACAAGGAATATCTTGCCTAAGAACAGAAAACTACAGAACCTGAAGGAATCACTGCGACTCTATTGTGTTGTTATTCTATGGGTCTCTGCAACATCGTATTTGTCAAAAAGGACGTTATTCTCAACAATGGTTCTAGACAGTAGCGGAAACTAGAGCGGCAAAGGGATAGGGGAAATCTTTGCCAGTATCTGGCACTGCTTTCGTTGGCAATGGTATGTGCTGTATTCAGAAGTGACAGATAAGGCTCTTATCAATAAGTGTAAAGGTGAAAAAGGTAAAAGTTTGCGGAAAACTTTGTTTTTATATTACATTCCTTTTGTTTTTTTCATACTTAAAATGAACCATTGCTATGTAATGTTACCTGCAATGCCAGCAGCACAACAGACAATTGAATGCTTCTGCTGGGGAAAACTAGGCATCGCTCTTGCCTGTATGAATACTGCGGTGTGATATTTTATTTATTTAGCTGACACAAATAGAGTAAGTTGTTTTATCAAATATTCCATTTTCCACAATTTCTTTATAAGACATTGTGTAACTGAAATACATAGTAAGACCTGCTGCAATAATATGTCAAAAATATGCCGATTAACCACTTAAGAATTAATTGAAAATTTACACGAAATGGTTCTGAGAATGCGAAATCAAAATCTTTATTCTATTCCCAGGTTAGCTCTTCTGTGTAGCAATAACCGCTGCTCAGAAAATTACATAAATTTAGTTCACGCGTGCTGGAACTTAAGCTGCTTACGTGAGTATTTTAAATTGGTATGTTGCTTAGTAAACTACTTGTAACTACCTCGGTATTTGTTTTAGAAAATATCGGCCAAACTACTGAGTCCAACTGATGTGATTAGTTCCGCGTGGTCACTGTAGGTGAAGCTTAGTTCCAGTATTTGTACACCAAAAAGAGAGTCTCTACTATCGGTGGTGTACATATTGTATCATTTAATTGGGAGTCATTTCAACCATTTCTTATACTTACCGCCAATATCCCCTAATCGATCGTTAAAAGACACTAGTCATCTAAAAATAGCCTACAAAGTAATGCTGACATTACCAGTACTTCAAACTTCAGTGGCCACTGCTTGTGCACACGCAATCTGCTATAGGATTTGGTATAGTTGTCATACTTAGGCTTTTACTCAGAAAATGTCCCAATTCTCAATTGGTCCAGAATAAATTTTAGCATTTATCATATATAATGAGTTTGAATCATTTATTATGACTACACTTTATGACATATTTGTTTGGTTTTTAGCATATATATTTTAAAGGGACAGCAGCGCCGGAAACCAATTGTTAAGCTATTGTACAATAAGCATGTGAGCTGTATAGAGATTTTGCATTACCAAAAACTATATTAGATATTCCTTGATGGGAGCTAATTGATGTATTTTCTGTCTTGTTGCACTCGTATTCTAATCAACAATTCGGAGTGAGAAATTAGACTCATCATGGCTCAAAACAATGGCAATTCTAATGTCGTCACACGCTTATTAAATTTAGTATGCAGTTCTTTAGTACACCGAAAGCATAGCATAATTACAAGAGAGTTATAATTTCGTCACCGTTAGTCAAATGAGCAAAACTCTGCCCATGATCAAGTTGTCTCACAACTTCAGTATCCTGATTGATGAATACTACAATATAATGGTCAACCAGTATATTCCAGGCTTCTCTTGCAGCTTTCACATTCATCGCATATCCTGTCACTGTGGAATATGAACCATACCCACGTGTAGGCCGTGGGTGGATACCCGTGGAGAAGGTTTTTTAGATTCTTGTCTAGTTTAGAGTTTAGGATTTAGTGAACGAAATTTTTATTAGGTTTTGATTGATGTTTTTTATGGACGTGTATTTTTAATAGGTTTTATTACACTTGTATAGCTTTTAGAAAGTTTTATATCTGGCTTTTGCCATGACTAATTTTTTAAAGGGCGCTGATGACCGCCGTAGTTGAGCGCCCTTATATATCATCATCATCATCATCATCATCATCATCATCATCATCATCATCATCACCAACCGAGTGACCTATCTTGACAAGGTGATTTGTTCTCCAGTGACTACCATTTTTTACTGAATTATACATGGCATTGTTTCTGTGTCAAGTTCTGAAGAATACTCTGCAGAGTGAAGGGGTCCACACTTTCTGGAGGGACTTAAATCACTTAACTCGCACTCATTATTTAGTTCCTCCAACAATACTACTTCTATCAACTCCTCTATTTAAATATCACCTCTGTGTACCACTTTTGCATCTATTCCTTCCACTTTTTTGCAGGAAAGTCACACCATGGTCATACAGATCTTTTTTCATTCTTTCGTTTTGTTCCATTTATACTTCGCCTTTAACTGCAATGGTCATATCGGTGGCCGCTGTCCTTTGGAACAAATTGAAGGTGTTAACTCGTAATCACTGGGTTGTATCATTAGATCGCACACATTGACACATTCATTCATACTTCCAGACTCTGGGGAAGATGAGATATCGTCGGTTGGAGAAACATCACCACCCCCAGTCGGGAATAGAACCCGGGACCCCTAGCACAGCAGGCAGGTGCTCTACCGACTGAGATATGGGGCCCAGCCTTACAGATAAAATATGTAGGGATAATAGCATTTCTTACTGCAATTTGTATAGTACGTAAATGCCTTTGGGACTAGTAGACAAGATCACACCCCTTTCTGTAGTGCGCTTAGTAAGATTTATTCTTAGAATAAAATTTGCATTTTATTTTCCTTCTAATAATATAAGATTTTTCAATCAATGTATACACAGTTTTCTGTACCAATGTAACATCCTTTTTGTACAGATGTTTGGAGCATATGTATTGAAGTCTTGAGAAAACATCTAAACATTTCAATTATTTGATTGGGCATTCTTGGTCTAGAAGCAGGTAACTTAGAATACCAGTCACAGATAATTCCCATCGCTTCTTCTGTGGCAATGTACCACTTTTTCTCTTCTTTTTACTTCTTTCAACGTAAGACATATCAGATAATTGTGGTAATTTGCGAACAGAGATATTGGATGACCCATGTTCTTGTCCCTTGCGTCAACAGTTTGACTTTAACCATAACCAGCGTAGTTGTTTGTTGAAATTTTAAAGCTGTACAGGGTCATCGAAAAGAGTTGCAGCGATTTCAAAGAAAGTAGGAGGTATTTGAGATATTAAACCGAGTATTTGTTATTCAATTCATCAACTTAGAAAGTGTTTTCTTACCTTAGAATTTCTATGTGTTCTCCGTTGGTTGCTTTACAAACATCAAGCCGATAGTCGGTTTCGGGCCGTTAGCGCTGGATCATCTCAGATGTGATTGCTGCAACAGCGTCGTGATCCTGTGCCTTAAATGTTTCACACTTCTGACCGGATACTGGACACAATGTTTCTTATGCATCACCATAAGAAAGTCTATGTATGTCAAATCAGGGCTTCTAGGAGGCCATTGAATAAGACAGGACCTAACAATCCATCAATCAGGATATCCTGCTGAATTTTGTAAACGTGAAGACGTAAACGCTTGTGCAACACATTATGAATTGTTGACTTAGGTATCCGAAGTTGCACACTTCACTCTGCAATTGACCCTTTTGGACCCCGAACACAACTCTGCCGTATACGCGTCCAGTGCGCGTCTGCACGTCAGCGTTGTCAATTTCCTGAAAATGCTCATAGCCCGTCTAATTCTAATAGCATTAGGGTGATCGCCATCATAAACACGTCGGAAAGTACGCTGAACAGTTTTAACATATTAGATTGCCTAACCGTAACACGCACTGTGCTTTCTGCTGAACCATCGCCATTGCAATCACACTCTCTACTAAAACGATGTCATAATCGCACTCTTTCTGAGTTTCGCCTGATGGTCACGGGTGGAGTACAGTCGCATCTAAAAACCCCGATGAGTTCCCGATTAGTTTGCATATATAACTATTAACTCATCTCAATTACAACTGCGGCAGCTATTATTTTGTTTAATTCCTGCAACTCTTTTCGATGACCCTGTACATGCTTCTCCATTTTTTGGCACTTTTGCTCTCCTCTAACAGTGGCTATTATTAAAAATATTAAACTAACTCTACTGCTTGTCTACAGTAATCCATAAGCATTTCTTTGTAAACGTTTGTACAGTTTTGTAAGCAAAATGAGCACGGGACTTTATACATCCCGCTGTTCTGACGCGCAGAACAAGTTGCCGTTGTAGTAGGCGAGTCCGTCGTTTCCATCTATTTGACACTTAGCAATTGCTCGCAAGTTCTTTTTACGTTCCTTTAATACCTAAAATATCGCACATTGTTGCAGATATATGTAAATCATCTTAACATTGAGAACTGCAATCTTGTTTTTGTTTTCTGTGCGTTGCTTTGGTGTTCTTTAAATACGACTTATAGAAGTGGCTAGCCGAATAATTATATACACTGATTTCTTAATAATTGTGGTTTAGGATTGTGGAGCAGGTATGCTCTTCATTCTTTATGATTTCACTTCTTCTGCGTTGTCATTATGAAACGCTCCCTCTTTACTTATCCATATCTTGTCGTTTCTCTGTTTATTGTCTCGTTCTATTGTATTTTGTCTTGGAAAATGTTTATTCCCTTTCTCACCTGACCTTATCTCTGTACAATTCATGGCAACTGCTCAAATTTTCATTTTTATTAGTGTAAGTCAGTAACATTACTTTTACATTTGTGACATTATAATATCTAGTGACATATGAGTCAGTTGGAGAATGTAATGTCAGGTCGGCGTGTTGGCCATAGTACCTCAGTAGTTTAGAGCAACCGGATGGAGACCAGGAGATCCGTGGTTCAAATCCCGGCTATGGCATTGCATTTTTCAGTCTGGCTCTACTCTTTTAAATAATTTATATTGTAATCTCCAGTATACTCTTGAATCCCATTATCTTGGAATCATCCTGAAGTTACTTCCTGTTGGAAAGAAAATTAAGAAATAAATAATAATGAACATGATCACTGTTATTAAGTTTTTATTTTATAATTATGACTGGTAATAATAAGTTAAACATGAATGGTGATATATTATTTAAAACTATCCACTTTTAGATCTCTTTTCATGAGGCAAGATATATTTAAGGCTTATTCAGATTATGTATGAATCAGAGGCATTTAACCAAATGAAAAGAACAACATAAGAATAAAAAAAGACATTGCGTGATCAAACTCGGTTGATGATAGCCACAAAAAATGAATGCATAATACACTCCTAGGCTAAACCTTAAAAACGAATGAATATCATACATTTTCTGTCATAGGTGAATAGTTAAAACGTATCCACGCGCTGGCTTGAAATATTTTGAACAAATGCTATGCCTTTAAAATTTGGAAGCATGTGCATGTTTTATAAAATCGCCCAGAACTTTGTATATGAAAGCCATTGTAAAAATGGAAAACAAAACTCATTGAGAGTATTATAACGTCAGCTACAACAGGCCTTTTGCCCTTACATCACATTTGGTTTGACTATGGGTTGTGAGGAAACTGTCTCGTATGTGCACTGGATGGCTCCGATAGATACAGATCTGTTGGTTGTAGTACACATCACTGCTGGAATTTCTATTGTAATGTACTGGAGACTCGATGGTTTGCATATTCTGTGCCCTCTGCGAACCTCCTAGCTGGTCTGCACATCTTTAGAAAACTTGTGCTTTACTATAGCTAATTCCGATTATGAAGTTTTTTTCCACCCGGAGATGATTCGTGGTAAACACGATACCTTGTTTACCTTCAAAATAAATAGTCCATGAAAGTGAAATCTATTTTATCTCGGGGATCACTCTTGCAAGCGCATACAATCTAGACTAACGACTGGGAAATCTATACAATATAATGTGACTTTGTGGGTTCGTGAAATGAAAAGTCCAATTACACCACTCAACAATGTTCTTTATTTCCACCGACTTACAGTTTAACTCTTGCCAATTACACAGAATTACGTGCTGCAACAATTACAATTCACCAGTTCGTCCGTTACAACTTCCTTGTACTCGCGATTACACAAACTCCGATACACATACACAGTTCGTACAGTCTTCCGTTGCACAACCCTTTCGTTCATTAACACGTCACTGACTAACACTGCCTTCTTACACCAAGAACTGTCCTCACTCACACACTAACCAATTGACTGACTGCCCAAACCAACAACTGACTAACTAACTCCGTCTGTCTGTAACCCTCTTTATATCGGAATATCCCGCCTTCTGGTGTTTACCGGATTGTTCTAGTAACAGAAAGATCGAGAAACAGGTGTAGAGAAAACAGGCGACACAGTCATGTTTTTTCCCTGACCACAGCCTGTCACCACTACAAGACGAACGAGGAGGAGGTGTGGCTAACCGAACCTCCCCTACCTTCCGCTGCCAGCTGCTTTCACAGGGTGTTCTAGCGCTCCCGTTACAATACTAATGATCCATAACGGCCTGCATGTGCAATGGCTGTCTTGTAGAAGGAGCATGTCGTCTAACAAAGTATCCAAATATATCCATGACATGCAAAATATCTTAAAATAATGAATTTCTTCTCGAATATATTGGGACCGTTGATTTGGTTGTTGACTATGCTTGTCGAGGTGTTCACAATGATCGTCTTGAACGTGGGCTGCTTTACGTCAATCGGGATTTTATACTGTCCCTTTACTGCTGCCATGACTCCCAACCACGCATTCATTTGTCCATAAGACCTAAAATGTGACTATTATCAACATATTCTGCATGAGGCTAAAATAAAAAAGAACCATATTCAATATTGAAAAGCAGTATGACAATGTAAAGCCATTATTAATAGTCTATTGATCTTCCCTCATAAGGACAACATATATTTTTACTTTAATAACTCATATATCATATAACATTTCACAAATTAGGGTGATGATTCATTTTTAAAAAGTAAATATTTACCTTATTTAAATTTCATAATTCAGAGATTACTTAGTGTTGGTTACTGTAATTTAAATACCACATAGAGTTCAGTTTTGTAAATACTCCGTATAATGCAAACCACTTGAAGATATCAATTTTTGGTTCTCCAAGAGTCTGTACAATACAGGACTAGCTAACATGTTCTAACATATATTGTCCTGGTGAGAGCATTGCACTATGTAAAACAACAACCAAGAGCAACATCTGTTATTGAGGCGATGGTCTCACACTGTAACACAAAACCTCTGTAGCAACTTAAAGAAGAAGGCGCTGTAAGATTTCCACAGCAGTGATCTCCAAAAATGTATTATTGTTGTTGCTTTCTAAATAAGGCTAACAAAAATTAAAAAGTAAAGCTCAACTCCGAAGCAGCTGCTCAAGGCTAAGCCTGCCGCCCAACTGCTGTGCGTCATACTTCTTTCCACAACGTGAGTCATGAACGATACATACTGGAGGATGGAATGTGATTAGCGCCCTGAGTCCCTCCCGAACGATGAAAGGTCTTCGCAGTCAGGATTCACTGTTTTTTTCTCAAGTAGTTCCTCAGTTGGCCATTTAGGGACCTAACGAAGCTGAGTGCATCTCTGAGAATATTCTCGGATTAACGAAACTGCAGTATACTAATGTATTGAAAACATGTAATAAAATAGTCAGATAATCAGTTATAAGACACTTTATATCTTGGATGGTGGCTTCACTAGTAAATACCAGTCATAATTCCGTAACCATTGATTCATCTCATGGAATAATTGCGTTTGTCATCTTCTATTATTTAGAAGATGTTCCTGTTTGTCTGACGTTACTTCGGCACTTTGATTATGACAAATGAAGTACCTTGCTGTTTCAATATTGTCACCACTGAAGAACTAATCTAAACAACGGAGGCGAAACTCGTAGCTAAGAAGCTTCGGAATATGTCCTTAAGGCAGCTGTCTCCTATTTACTCTACGGTTATGAAAATTGCAACACCAATAAGGAATTTCCCCAGTAACTCCAAACTTGGTTGAAATGTATGTAGAAAGCTGTGCAAGCTATAAGTGATTACGTTTGCAGAGAGATGGAGTACACATTGTCAAGTAGAGCCCTGTTGTTTCGGTCCGATAAGTTCGTATTGCGCCAAGTTAGCCTGTGCAGAGCTGTCAAACAATAAAGTGGAAACAATAAAGTGAGTGCCAGTAGGTATACCTCGTCGACGTCAAAGGGAGTCATATCATCACGGGGCAGAATAGATGGACTCCGGGAAGCGGATTTAACATGCCGTGCCATTTCGGCTCATACAGGTTCTGCTGTTGCAGCAGAGATGCGTGTGTGGAAGCAGTGAATGGATAAAGGTCGTACGCAGCGAAGAGCGGGTACTGGACCACGGAAGATGACCTCAGAACGGAATGGCCCCATCTTGTCCCCATGGCCTTGACCGGCCGTACAGCTTCATACACAATACTGGAGCACTGCAGCAGGTGTAAATTTGTCTGCATAAACGGTTCGTCGCTGTTTGCTACAGACTAGACTGGTTGCATACATGGCATTACGTTGATTTCTATTGCCCAGAAACCAAAAGCACCTTTGACTACAGTGGGAAGTGAACATCTGCACTGGGGTGCTGAGTTGAAAAACGTAGCTTTGTCGGACGAGTCCTGCTTCAGTGTGTCCTGCAGTGTTGGCCGCATAAATATGTATACGGCGGTACCTTGGTGACAGCAACCTGCTGGACTGTACTGTTGAGTGGTATAGCGAACAAAGAACAGGTGTGATGCTTTGAGGTACCAGTATCTAAAGGTGGTTGTAGAGACCGTGGTACTGCCCCTGCTAAGATATCTCCAAAGGCTCCGTTTTAGCAGGACAATGCCCGGCCACATATTGCGAATAACGTCACAATTTGACGTTCTTCGAAGAGCGAAGGGTACCATTGCATCATTGGCCTGCGCGTTCGTCTGAGGTATCGTCCTTCGAACATGTCTGGGATATGGTTGGTCAGCATCTGGTGCGTCACAGTTCTCCAGTAACCAGTGTCATGAATTTGTGGGCTCAGGTATAAACTGCGTGGAGCAAAATTCCTCAGAAACTTATTCAGAACCGTTTTTATTCAATTCCACGGTATAAAACAGCTCAAATTGCAGTACATGGAGACCACACTAAATTCAGAATATTATGGCACAAAGATCGTGTATACTTTTGAAAAGTTTATCATCTGTTACTTGTTATATGCCCAATCTGTGGCATTAAATTCATGACATTCATGTGTTTCCTTCTTGGTGTTTGCAATTTATGCAAATATCAATAAGGTTTACTGTTGCCGGAATCTACCTATTTCCAGACAGCTAACTTATAATGCTCAGTCAAAGCTTGTTTGGGACTGCCTACAGACCTTTAATTAGCTGACAAAATGATGCAACATAATACCACGGAGTGGGTGCCAGGGCATGTATACAGAGTAATAAAAATGCCTATCGCCTCGCAAAGGTAAGGGATTGTCACACTTTTATAGACTCTGAACCTTTCCTTAGAGTTTCAGAATACTACCTTAAAGAAACGATTAAGGCATGGGACAAGAAAACAAATCTAAGTATTGGCAAATATTTCTAGAACTAAATCAGGGAAAAGAGTTTATAACTCTTTCTCCTAGTATATCCAAAGAGACATTCAGAAAGGAGAAGATGAGGAACATAAATGGTCCTCTCATTTGACATTCCTTTCTTAGAAACCATCTCTCAAAGATAGGTAAAACCGATGTGCATATTTGTCGCTTTTGCCAAGAGGAAAAGAAAACTGCGAAGTATGTAATTTGCGAATGCGAAGCTATGGTTACAAAAGAATGACACATCTGTAGTTTTACTTTCCAACATCAGAAGTTGCCTAAAGCTAACCAGCAAAATTTCATGCTACTTTAGAAGCAAGAGGATAGACTGGTAACGAAAATTAGGGTATTCATAATACGAGGGTGGGTCAAAAAGTAATGCCTCCTATTTTTTTCTCTTTTAATTGCGAAGAAAATTGAATCCAATTTACATAGCTTAAAAATTACAACATTGGCGATTAATTTATCACTATTCAATATAATCTCCGTCATTTTCCACAGTTTTGATCCACCTTTTAACTAGGGTATGTATTCCATGTGGTAAAACACACGGTCTTGCTTCCCAAGCCATTAACACACGGACGTTTTCACAGCCTCCTCATCCTCAAAATGAATCCCACGATGAGCTTCCTTTAGTGGTCCGAACAGATGGAAGTCTGATGTTGCCAGGTCAGGACTGTAATGGGGGGGGGGGGGGTGAGGTAAGACTTGCCATCCCAATTTCTCAATTTCTGCAGTGGTGTAACGGCTGGTGTGTGGTCCTGATTTGTCATGCAAAAGCTTTTGTTGGGCGAACTCGGCGAAGACATGCTTTCAGCTTTTTGAGAGTTCTGACGTATTGAACAGAAATTATTGTGCATCCCTGCTCCAAAAAGTCAATCATAAGCTCACCCTCCGTGTCCCAAAGCACTGTCAAAATAACTTTCGGAGCCGACCGCTCAGTTTTGATTTTTCCCCCTTCTGTGACGTTGTGTGATGCCATTCCATTTACTGCCTCTTTGATTCAGGTTTAAAAAAATGAACCCACGTTTCGTCTCCAGTAAAATTTTTTCTATAAACTCCTCTCCTTCCAAATTGAAGCGCTGCTAGTGTTCGGGGTCTATTGTTTTCCTTGTTTCTTTGTTTTGGACGGTTAACATTCTTGGTACCCAACGTGAATAAACTTTTGAGTAACCCAGTTGTTGAATAATCGTCATCACACTGCCTTTACTGAGGGAGGTAATTCGACACAATTCACGTGTTTTTAACCGGCGATCACCACGAATGATATCATCTACTCGCTGAATGTTGCAAGCAGTCACTGCAGTCACCAGCCTGTTGCTTCGCTTTTCATCTGCCAATGGTGTTCGCCCTTCAGCTTCGTTACAGCGACAAACCCATCGTCTAACAGTGCTGACATCCACCGTTGCATCACCATACACATTTTAGCCTTTCGTGAATGCGAATTGGCGTTTCACCTTCCGAAGTAAAAAATTCAAACACAGAACTCTGTCTAATATGAAAGTCGATGTCAGCCATTTTGCAAGAGGATGCAGTGCTGCCACCTGTTGACTTAGGAAGTTACGACTGCAGGGGATTGGAGAAGAAGGTTTGAGGAATTGCGCCAAATTCAAAGCTTTTACATAACTTACTTATTTAAGGGAAAAAATAGGAGGCATTACTTTTTGACCCACCTTCGTAGATATATGAAGTTTGCAGTGAGGTGAGCGTTTGTTCTTTGCTAATTTAATCTACGTAGGGTTTCAAGTACTTAATATAAGCAGCTAGTTCCTTGTGTGTATCTATTTGTGACTTTCCACCTTTGTACGACGTTTCAGTTCAGCTTTCCATATTCAGTCAAATAAGGTTTTCCTATCGGGATATATCCGACTCTTCGATTGCTTATTTTCTAAACCAGATTTTTTACTATAAACAAAATCTCTGTATTATCCGCCACTTGTTAACTGCTTCCGGTTTTATTTTGAACAGTTCTCGCGCGCCTCCGCTTGGCAGTGAAACTCAAATACCAACTTTATAAATCACAAGGTATGAGCTGAGTTCAACGTAGGTCTATTAGCATATTATGAATGACTTTGCCTATCGTATTTCCTGTGTTATGCACACTGTTTTTTCAGTGTTCAGTTGGCAGCTTGGGGAATTAATTGTAGTTCTGTACATGCAAGAGAACGGCAGTTATGTACACAGTTGGTATTTCACAAACAAGATACTCTCAAAATTAGCACAGATGTAGACAGCATTAACAAAATTATATTTTGTAATATCTTAACAGTTAGTTTATATCCATTACCTTTAGCAACATATTTTTTATGGTTACCACAATAAAGTATACAGTTCTATATCTTTCCTAAACTAATATTTTATGATATAATACGTTTATTATGGAACCATTTGCAGTGGCGTAAATATGTTTGATAGGGTTCGTGACAAGCAAGAGCACGAGCTTTTGTTTACTTCAGTGGGAAACTCTGGTTTGGAATGGACAGTACAATTGGAGCGTATCTTCAGTAGTTCAGACACAGCAAAAAACGTATATGCCTATGAGCGTTTTGGGAACGAAAGCAAAGAAGCCGCTAACAAGAAATAAATACCACTCTTGAGTGCCTGCGGGACGAGAGTAAAAGGGCCAAGTCGTTAGACGAACTTCTATGTGATCTGCTTCTTTACTCGTAAAAGGAATTTCCAGAGCGTGTAGTGAAATGACAAATTAGTGCCAATTCATCAAATTCCGCAGGCTAGGACCACACAAGTTTCCTCCGAAGAATTTTATATCCACTGTTTTGCAGTAGTGACTTTAAGTAGTTGAATAAAACATGCTCAGACGGCTTTTCCTGTTTGATTGATCGAATTACTTATAACGGTGTTTACCGACATGTGAAAGGACAATATGCTAATGGTGGGTTAATTTCATCTAGTGTGACATAAAGTAAACTAAATTAATTTCATCTAAAATAAGATATGAAAGCAGATAAATGATTTTAGTAATTAAACTTGAGTCCACTTTGTTTAATATCAGCATTTAAGAAAACCAGTTTTGAAACCATAGGAAAGGAGGGAAAGCGGAGGGTATTCTTTCGCGGCCACGAACAACAGAAGGTAAAGTTTGGCCGCCAGTTCTCCAACTCTGACATTTGAGAGGGGGAAGCAGGCTGTTGCCATTTCTTTAGCGCGAATTTCAAGCAGAGGAACATGCGTATTTTAAATATTTCACGCATTTACATATTTCCCGAACAAATTTCATTTTATACTATTATAATAGCGACAATAATAGGACTTACGGAGACTAAAAATCGGAATTCACACACACACACACACACACACACACACACACACACACACACACACACACACAATACAAAAGAAAGTTCACCAGCGCAAGCAACTAAAGCCACGTGGTACAAACAAAATTCAACTGGTAACACGGTGTTGGTTACTGAAGCGCTAGCAGACAGTTTTAACTTCCTGACCACGACACGGGATGGCCCGCCTCGGTAGCGTAGATAGTAGCACGTCTGCCTCACGTTCAAGAGGTCCCGGGTTCGAATCTTGGTCAGGGTGAGTTACCTGGATAAGTTTTTTTTCGGGATTTTCCCTCATCCTGAAAGACGAATGCCGGGTAACTCTAACCTCCCTGGGCCCCGGGCGCATTGAGCATCATTTCACCCATTTCATTCACCATCCGATATGACTAAAAGTTGGAGGACGTAAATTACAACAACAACAACAACAACAACAACAAGAAAACTTCACCAGTGCAAGCAATAAAGCCACGTGGTCCAAACAAAATTCAACTGGTAACACGGTGTTGGTTACGGAAGCCACGCGTAGCAGCGACAATGCTGATTGGCGTTAGCAGACAGTTTTAACTTCCTGACCACGACACCGGTAGCGTAAATGGTAGTATGCCTGCCTCACGTTCATGAGGTCCCGAGTTCGAATCTCGGTCAGGGTGAGTTACATGGATAAGGTTTTCCCCAGGGTTTTCCCTTATCCTGATAGACGAATGTCAGGTAACTCTAAGCTCCATGGACCCTGGACACATTTGAACATCATTTCACCCATTTCATTCACCGTCCGATATGACTTAAAGTTGGAGGACGTAAAATTAAAAGAAACACCGGATGTAGAGACTCTTAGTATTACCAACAGAAGCAGTTAGTGTGTGTGAAAGATGGGGCGAAATATTCGAATAGAGTGGTGTTGTAATGAATATCTTGCACAGTAATGACATTGCAAGTTGGATTTCAGTGTTTTAAAGCTAATATAGTTCCATACTTTCATTCGAAGGATAATTTTTCAATTGCTCGTTACTGTATGTTGGTAATATTAAACTTCCCCCCTCCGCCTATTGCAATCGCAAAACGTCAGAGCCGGAGATCCAGCGGCCATACTGTAGTTCATAGAGCAGCAGACAGCCACTTGTCACTTGACGTAAGTCTAGCAACTGGAACTAGGCTTAGGGTTATGCCTCGCGTACTGCGCTACAGAGCAAAGCGTGGATGCGTATTGGAAGGAATCTGAAACAGCGGAGATGTTTACGTAAACCTATCGCACATACACGCTGAGACACTATAATATGTACACTCTGTTCAGATGCGATCATGTCTATTGGACAGCAACGTAGCATATCTTGACAAGCGCGAGAAACCATGATATAACGAATTTGAATATTTTGACGAGGAGAAAGAAGAGGAAATCAAAATCCCTTTTTGTCAACTGTAAAACATTTACGTATAATAATTAGTTTGCTAACCTTTCGTATCAAACATACAGCTCTCAAGTGCTCTATTGCCGTTTCTTCACTTACTGTACACAGGTTACTAATATTTCTCTCTTCTAATAAACAAAATAACAAACAAATACAGCGCTCTGACACTAAAAATCAATAATCCTCAACGATCTGTCATGTAGTAGCTTCCAAACCCCAAGAGGAATGTATGTGCTAAAGGAACCGCAGAAGGCTACAGTGCGGCGAAAGCAGAAAGGTCATAGAGACCGCCACGCAGCTGGAACTGCTTATAGAAGTTAATGAACAAGTCGTCGATAAATCAGCTCTACGATGTGCACGGGAAGTCTCCTTTCCTTTGAGGAAGCTCTTTATCATGTTTCCGGCTTCGCCATACGCCACCTGAAACATGAGAAGAAAATGGTTAAAAAAGAAATTATGGAAGACGCTGGGGCCTTTACTTTTTATTCGGGTGTATCTCAACAGTTCAAAATAAATGGATTATTCTGCATTTGCGGTATTTGGGGATGTTCACAGTAAAATAAATACCATCCAATTTGCTCTATGTTGAAAACCTGTCACATGTATTTTTATTACAAAAAGAAAAAAGCAGTGAATGTCCAACTCAACCTAACTACTGGAGCCATCTAGTGAAAAGTGCGGGAAAAGTCCAGTTTTGTGAGCTGCCTCTGGTAATTCGGGCTACGAAACCGGTTGATGTGCATTCCTTTTTCAAGGATTAACATAGTTTAGTGCTTACATATGGTAATGACAATATTGCATTCAACGTAAATAGGAATGTTTTGGAAGATGCAAGTTGATTTAGGGAAAGAATGTTAGAAAACATATCTGTTTGAGTAAATACACAATTTCATTAAAATTCAGGTGTTTATGGAAATACAATAGCAAGGTTTTCAAGAGATTCGTACACTCTTAAAAACGTGTGTTTGCATTTTTATTTAGCAACATCAGTAGATAAGAAAGATAAAAGGAAACGTCCGCTGAATTATATGCTTTTAGGGGACTTTGGTTGCATTTAACAGCATTTGCCGTATAAAACATGTTGTGTTCTACAGGCAATCCCTTCTATCTATGGGCACTAGAGTGAGATGCTTCTCCAGATATTTTAGCTATTGTATAAGCTAGCCATCTCTTCTAATAATTTATTATATCCTCTAAACATCTAACTGCATATAACCCAAGCCCTGTACTTCTACTCGCCAGTTTTATTCTCTTATAAACTAAGCTAACATGAGCCTGCTCTAATCATGAATCCTATCATCGCATGACCTAATCTACTGACATTCAGATCTAAATCGGTATTTTTCTTTGCGATTTTTAACCATTTTGCAATGGGTTTGGAGAGCTTGAGAGGGTTCAGACCTTTGAAAAGAATAAATTGATATTTTTTCAACATTTAAAGTTATTTTAGATGCCATTTTAAGAGTCGCAGACAATTTCACCTCTTTTTTCTATTTTTAACTCTTTCAACTGTTTAAGCAATTTTGAGATCAAAAATTAACTATGCAACCAATTCTTAGGTATTTTCGAGGCATTTCTAAGTATTTTCATACAATTTTCAACACTGGCAATTGTGTCACTTTTTGGATATTCCAATACTTCTGTGCATGCTTAAGCGTATAAAAGGATATTCGCAATAGTTTTCAGGACTTTTAGAATACCAAGGGGGACCTTTAACAATTTTTAATAATATCTCTGACAATTAAAAGATTGTTTCAGAAAATTTTTATAAATTTTCACGTCTTATTTTTATACATTTTGTAGTAGTGCTATAGTACTTTAGAGTTTACTGAAAGCATTTAGGACCCGCAAATCACCTGTAGCATAGGTGATAGTGTGTCTGCTTCACGTTCAAGAGGTACTGAGTTCCAATCTCTATCAGGTTTAGTTATCCGTATAAGTTTTTTTCTTTAATGTTTATTTTTCGTATGGTATTGTCACCCAATTATCGGAAGGCGCGACCAACTGGCAGCTGGGTGAGGGCCGGGAGGTATACGCACACGCCTACTCATTTGTTTTATAGCGCTAACAAAGGGATGGTTGGAAAAAAATCACTGGTCGTCTCTTTCCCCTCCCCCTGCCGTCTAGAACCTTCGGGGTGATTCACTGAAACGCGAGACTTCCAGAAGCAGCGAAATTCCTATAAAAAGGGGCTGCAGTTGGCGAGTCAGTTCAGTTCTTGGCGAGCAGTCGTGAGGAGCGCCGAGTGAGTGGACGGACTGGAAGACGGTGTACGTGTATTAGAGGAGTTGTACGTAACTGTGAGCGTGCAATGGACCTGTGACAGACGAACTCTTGAATTGTAATTGTATGCGCTAAGTAATTCTATGTAATCGGCAAGTGTTTCAACTGTAACTCGGTGGAAATAAAGAACATTTTGAGTTTGTGCAATTGGACTTTTAATTTCAGGAACCCACGAAGTCACAGTATTCTGTCATGAATACATGAATGACCAAGCTCTATTCAAACAGTTTATATTAAATTCAAACTCCAAAATATTATTATTATTATTATTATTATTATTATTATTATTATTATTATTATTATTATTATTATTATTATTATTATTATTATTATTATTATTATTATTATTATTATTATTATTATTATTATTATTATTATTATTATTATTATTATTATTATTATTATTATTATTATTATTATTATTATTATTATTATTATTATTATTATTATTATTATTATTATTATTATTATTATTATTATTATTATTATTATTATTATTATTATTATTATTATTATTATTATTATTATTATTATTATTATTATTATTATTATTATTATTATTATTATTATTATTATTATTATTATTATTATTATTATTATTATTATTATTATTATTATTATTATTATTATTATTATTATTATTATTATTATTATTATTATTATTATTATTATTATTATTATTATTATTATTATTATTATTATTATTATTATTATTATTATTATTATTATTATTATTATTATTATTATTTGTAAAACTAAATATATTTTAATATGTTTAAGAAGAAACCATTATAACTATTGGAAGTGTTAGTGATGAGATCGAGATTCTTCAATAAGTGAAAGAAAGACATGTAATATAGAGTGATTTAGGAATATGAAATATGTGTGAGGGTGTTTATCAATAAGGCAACGCGAGTCAATAATCTTGGTTCTTCTTAGAAAGAGGCGTAAAGTGTTAATCCTTCTACTTACATGCTAGTAAAAGTATTCAGGTATAACGTTTTCTTAAAAAGAGACGCGAAATGAAGAGGCCTTTTTCAAATTTGCACATAAAAGTTATTCAGTAATTATATCTGTAAAACGACGCTAAAGCATTTCCTTTGATGTTTAAAATAGGGTATAGATACGTTGATGATAATTTTGCTATTGTTCCTGAGAAACAAATTAACGATTCTTTAAAATTACTAAATATACAAGATAAAGCTATAAAGTTCACATTAGAAAATGAAATTATTGAATTTCTTCCTTTTATAGATTTGAAGATAATAAGAAGTAATAATAAATTAAATTTTGGCATTTATAGGAAATCTACTCATATTGATAATTACATAAAAGAAATAAAAGTTTTAACCCTCTTCACATAAATTTGCTGTTTTTAATAGTTTGATTTATAGATTAATAAATATACTTCTAAATAAAGAAGAATTTCATAAAGAATACTGCTATTTAATATTTGATTATTAATTTAATATTTAATACTGCTTTAATTAATGGTTTTAATAAAGATTTTATACAAACGAAGATTGAAAAAATTAAATATCAAAAAGCTGTTAATGGTATTTATACTCTTAAAAATAGAAGACGATTATAATTTTAAAAAATTTACTTACCATCCTTGGGTTAATAAACATTTTGAATTTTTTTTTTAAGAAGTTGGTATAACTTTAGTTCCTCAAAATGAATATAGTATTAAAACTTTACTACAATTTTCTAAAAAAAGATAAAATTCATAATAATAGAAGTATGGTATTTATCAATTTAATTGTTTAGATTGTGATTGGGTGTATATTGGAAAGACGAAACGTAATTTGGAAACTATAACGAAAGAACATTTTCGTAACATTAAGTAAAACAAACTGATAAATCGGCCGTAGCAGTTTATTTTTGGTCATTTAACCAGGAAATAAATCCTGAAGCGAAATTAATAAAGCAATTAAATGGTTCGATAGATTTAATAGTGTGTGAAAAAATATTTATTTTAAAAAATAAACATCGCGTAACGAATTTCGAAATACCAACAGTTGATTCTATTTTTAGGTTTGTTTCGTTTTCAGATGTTGGTAATACTAAAATGAAATAAGAAAGGCATGGTAAACATTATCCTTGGCAATGGAGTTTATCTGTGGACTGAGGACGCAAACAATTTGTTTGCGTTATCGATTTCCATTTGTAAAGAAGTATCAACACCAATTTGGTAAGATAAGTGAAGCCTAAGTGGCGAATACTTTTATTTGTGTAACTGTATTTTATATTTACTTGCTGAATATAAAGCATATAGAAATAAGAATAAGAATAAATAATTGCTATTTGTTAAACAACGCCAAGTTTCTTCGTCTTGTTTCGAGGTCACGACTTGAGAAAAACACAAATTAGTTTTTGGTACCAAACTAACATTTTATCTCAACCGGGAACTTAATTACATAATGAATTATTCTAAAAATGGTGATGTAACCTACGACTTCATAAAAACGTCATACATATAACAAAAGCTTCTTCAAATGTCACCACAACGAGGAACATCATAAACTCACTTCAGAAGTTAAAACATCATCCCATGAGAAATAATATTTTTCACTATGGACCCTTGGCTCATTGTAACATCGATTGTCCGATATTACTTAACGTTGAAGGGACTTAAAAAGACGTACACAGAAATCATATTCTAAGGACCCTTTCAAGATTTTGGGATGCTAGAACAGATTTTGCAATTCAAACTGGGGTGCTTTCCGTCTGATGAAGGTATTTCGAAATACCTATTCCTTTTACTACAGGCCCGCCTCAGTAGCATACATGATAGCGTGTCTGCCTCACGTTCAAGAGGTCCCAAGTTCGAATTTCGGTTAGGGGGAGTTGCTGAATAAGTTTCTTTCGGGATTTTCCCCTTTTCTGATAGACGAATGTCGGGTAATTCTAAGTTTTATGAACTCTAGACTCATATGAGCATCATTTCAACCATTCCATTCATCGTCTGATATGACTTAACGTTGGAGGATGTAACTTAAAAAAAAGTTTTACTATAGTTTTATAGAAATACAGAGACCGAATTTAAATTGACATATCTCGGTCTAATGCCCGATTTCACCAACAAATGTTAAGCCTTAACACGAGTTTAGCAATAGTTAAAACAAAATTTGCATTTCACCAACAAGTGTTAGCGTAACACTCGTGTTAAATCTCTTGTTAAACTAACATGCCAAAGTTCTAATGTTAAGTCCTTAACAATTGTAAATAGTCAAGATGGCGAGCATGAACTCAGCTGTTGATGTCGATTTGCTATATTTAAGACCGTCTAAATGGCATTCATAATAGAGTACGGCCTATGAGGAGAAATGATTTTGAAAAACTATCCGAAGAAAATTGTTTTACGGAGGTATAGACTGTCGAAACATGTTGCTATGAAGGTTACTGCAGAAGTACAAGAGAGGTTAGAACATGCATCGAAAGGAATATGGCGATCTCGCCTTTGCTTCAAGTATCAATAACCTTGCGATTTTATAATTCACTGAATTATGTGCATAATTCACTCTCCACCTGCCGTCTTGAAACGTTCAAGTCACTTGTCCTTCTTCGCACCTCGTTTTAATTTTACGTAATAATGAGTTAGTATATACATCGAAAGTAATATGCCGATCTCGTATTTGCTTCAAGTATTAATAACCTTGCGGTTTTATAATTCACTGAATTATGTGGATAATACATTGTCCACCTCCTGTCTTGAAACGTTTAAGGCACTTATTCTTCGCAACTCGTTTTAAATTTACGTAACACTGACAAGTTGTTTGGTGCTTGTAGTAGTGACACATGCATTTGAATTAAATTCGTTTCCAATATTTTCCCCGCGACATCTTTCTCTTTTACATTCACTGCATCCGTCCTCTTATTTTCCACGATATCGTTACACTTCATCATTTCAATTAACAATGAGAAATTTGTCTCACGGCTTTATTTATGATTTTGTCCATCGGCCATTTGTGCAGACGAAAACGAAAACAAAAGTGCATCGGAGTACGTTCAAAAAGTCATCCACAGTCTTCTATAACTGTGATACTTACAAGTTTCTTGGCGTCAACACAGGTTTGTTAACATTTTAAGAAAACTGGTTTGTGAAATGCAAGAAATTTAACATAAGTTTTAGCGCTGTGACAGTTGTTACGTTACATTTGTTAACGTCGATTTTAACATATGTTGGTGAAATTGGGCATAAATGTTTTAAAAGTCCATGCAGATATAAAAATTACATAAAATTAAATCAAAATTTCGTAGAGTTTCAAAATGCGAATCAAAATTTAATAATTTACTAATTTTTGGCTGTTTTTCAATCATAAGAAAGCATAGTCCACCAAAAACATAGGTCTGCAGAAAGGCAAATGAAAGACAGATACGAAAGGAGCATTACGTAGCCGATATAAGTTATTAAATATGCTGCAACTATAAATTCTATTTTTCCTGATATTGATCTCGCAGTCCTCAGGTTAAAGTTTTAAACGCTTTAGTGAATGGAAATATTTGGATCTCGCAAGGAATCGTTACCCTTTGAAACACCGCATATCTCGTTAGTATATTATTTTTCCGGAGAAGCATGACAAGCAAAACAGTGATCAATCGTAGCGCGCGATTGCTTGTGGTTAACGCGATATCCATCATTGCACGACATTTCAGAGTTTGTTCTTGTGCTCGGCTGGAGTCGTGTAAAGCTAATCATTAGACCACACACGGTGATGGATACTGAATCATTTAACATAGCAACATAGAACTGTTCTTATTCTCGGCTTCTAGGGGAATTTCTGAGCTCATCTAAGTCTTTTCCTGTTTAAAAAGAGTTTTGGCAAACAATCAAGTTTCACTACTTTATTGTAATTCCGATGTGACTATCTCTACCCAGTCTTCTTCAGGACATACTTACAAATATTAAATTGTCTTAAATTCATATTTTGTATACTCATCTTAACTCTATGGCCCTCAGTATACCATTGTGCACTGGACCTGAAAGAGACTTTACTTCTGTTCAGAGACTTTATACTTCTTTTAACTGCCATATATCTACGGCAAGAGAACACCGACTTTACTTTACTCTCGAAGGAAGCCTTGACAATAATTTCTACGACCCAAAAATTGAATTCATGATCTAGGAAACCAAGGTCTTGCATGTTAATTCTACACCACGGAGGAATGAGTGAATGCGTGTGTGGTGTTTTAGGGCCCGTCGACAACGAGGTCATTTGGGCCCGAAGTTAAAATGTAACGCTAAAAACCATTCAAATGTCAGCTAAAAATAAAACAAAAACCACCAACAATGCAATGAATAAAAACAAAGCGTCCCAAGATAAAAAGCTAAAACGAAAGCTGTAACCGCATCTAAAAATAAAAAATCTGTAGTCGTTAAAAAGCTAAAACACCGGTCACACGTTCGTACTAAAACCTGACTAATAAATCGCAGTACATTGGTGACAGCAACTGTTTCGTTACCTAAAACCATGTGCAGGGTATTCTCCAGGCCGAAAGATTCACGTAAACGAGTATATTTGGGGCAACCTATTAGGACATGCCGCACAGTGAGCCGTACGCCACACGGTGCACATACAGTGGCCGGCTCCCCTGATAAAAGATGGCCATGTGTCGCCCGTGGGTGCCCTATTCTTAGCCGGGTGAGAGTCACCTCGGCCCGCCGGTTATCCCTGCAGGAAGTTGGCCGGGATTGTACGCTCTCCTTTATCTCCTGTAGTTGTGTGCCTTCCAATGCTGTTCAGGAGTGCTTCCAAACAGAGAGGAGCTGGTGATGAAACAAGTGTTGCACATCCTGGTAGGGCACCGTAGTTGTTAGACTCCGGAGCAAGAAGCATGCGGACTTGCCAGCTGCGTCCGCCTCCTCATTTCCGGGAATGCCCACATGGCCTGGGGACCGAGTAGAAACAAAATGGTATCCGTGACTAAGCATTTGCGAGATCAAGGCCTGAATTTTTAAAACGAAAGTGTGAGCGGTAATGTGCTGTTGCAAGGCCTGAAGAGCGCTTAGGGAGTCAGTGCAAACAATAAAATAGCCAGTAACTAACTTACAAATAAAAAGGAGCAGATAGAGGATGGCATACAGTTCTGCAGAAAAAACAGAGGTGGAGTTCAGAAGGCGAAATTTATGAGCCTTACCGTTAATGACGAATGCACAACCCCTATGAAAAAATCCACCTAATTTATTTCAAGGTAAAAACATCGTAAAAATTAAAAATATCAACAGAATTAATATCACCTCTCTCTAGTATCATGTACAATAAATATGGTTTAAATTTTAACCTTTTCAAAGTATCCACCCTTTGCCCTCAGAACCACTGCACAAACACTTGGTATTAAGAAGATAAGATTATGTAGTGTTATTGATGACATTGCACTCCAACTAGTGTGTAAATTATTCCACAGATATTTAACATTAGATTACCTCAATTTTCTCACTTTGCTGTCAATTTTGTCCCATAACAGTTCAATGAGATTTAAATCAGGTGACTGACTTGTCCAAATCATATTTTCCAGTTCTCATACTGTTTCTTTTATTGGCATAACCTCTGCTAAACTAAGAGCCATGTTTCGAATCATTGTGCTGCTGCTCATAAGCCCAGAACCAATATATCTCTTGCCAGATAGATCAGAATCTTCTATCATTGTCCAATTATATCCTACCTTATGTAATGTTTCATTAATTCTCACAGAATCACCAACTTTATCACATGCAAAACATCACCGCACCATAACCCACCCTGCACCGTTGGCATCACAGGTCTCTTCATACTGTCACCCTGGTGGTAGGCTCGCGAAGCCGATGAAAAATGATGGCCGATCGTTACTGGAAGTGAGAGACACTTGAGGGTAGAGTGAGATAAAATAAACAGTTTAAGGTTAGCTAGCAAACTGTAATGGTGACGAATGTATTTGCTAGGAAAATAAAGTGCAGTTTTTGTGTTTCGTAACCTCGTTTTATTATTTCACGAACCCACAAAGTCACAACTGGTGTCAGGAAGCGGGATAACAACATCACGGAACATTATGGCCATGGAATCGGCATTGGAAATGCTTTTGCAGAAGATGAACGAATTAACAGCGAAGTCGGAAGCGGCAAATAACAACTTGGCCGCGAAGATGAACGAGTTAACAACAAAAACAGAAGCGGCAAATAACAACCTGGCCGCAGATTTGAAAGAAATAAAGACCGAATTGACCACAGAAATGAAGGCAGCGAACGACAGTCTGGCCACGGAAATGAAGGAGGCGAACGAGCTCCTCGCCACCAAATTTGAGGAACAGTTGGCCGGCGTGAGGGATGACGTGACGGAGCTGGGCAAGCGGATGGGCCAAGTGGACGAGCACGTCGAGGACCTGGCGAACCGCTTCAATGACCTAGAGGAAAAGGCCGTCAATAACGCCAAGTCCCTGAACGCCATGGTTGAAGACGTCGAAGACCTCGCGAACCGCGTAAACAACCTGGAGGGAAAGGCCAACAGCAGCGTCAAGTCCCTGAACGCCATGGTGGAGGACGTCGTCGGCAGGAGACTGAAGGATTTGAAGGCTGACGCACCAGGACGCGACACAACATCGGCGCGCGTCAAACCTCCGAAATATGACGGCGCGTCAACATTCGAGGTCTTCCGCCGCCAGTTCGACACAGTGGCCAAGCACAACAGATGGTCACCGGAGGAGGAGGAGGCCACATAGTTAATAGCCAGCCTCCAGGGACGGGCCGCGGAAATCCTAAACGCGGTGCAGACGACGGCGGCGCCCAAGGACATCTGGGAGGCCCTGGAGAATCGCTTCGGGAACCACCGCTTAGCCGCAGCATACCGCAGCCAGCTAAGGCAAGGTCGCAGCAGCCGGGGGAGACGCTGCAGGAGTTCGCCATAGCGATCGATCAGCTGGCTAGCAAGGCCTTGGTTGACCTGCCACTGGAGTTCGTATCCCGGGAAGCCGCCTACAATTTTGTCGACGGGGTACGGGACTCGGAGATTCGTCAGCGCCTAATGCTCGGCGATTATAAAACGATCCACGAGGCGCTGACAGCGGCATTAAGGATGGAGGCGGCCAAGGTAACATCTAACCCGACGTATAGAACGAGGAGTGTCCGCTACGCCGGAGACAGAAGACCAGCTGTGGGACGCCGGCGAACACCTAGTGGCCTGTGTTGGGGGTGTGGACAGCCCGGGCACCTGCAGAGAGACTGCCCACATCAGGAAGAGCAGCCGGAAGAACGAGTAAGGCCCTTCGTGGAGAGGAGCACGTCGGCGCCATCACCACCATCCCCTGGAGTGACACTGCGCGCCGTCAGCCGGCGTATGGATGACAGCCTCATCGCGGACGGTTGGGTAAGAGGAAAGCCGTGCCGCGTGCTGGTGGACACCGGGGCGGCCGTGACCATCATCAGACCTGACGTGGCGAAGGGTTTGCCGACGAGGAAACCGAGCCGACCATACGAGCATGTGACGGCATCGGGCGACACCATGCCTGTGCAGAAGGAGGCCCTGCTGGAGCTGAACTTGGGACGGAGTGCCGTGCGTCTGTGGGTGTTCGTCGCGAAGGTGGCTGAGGAGGTGATTCTGGGACTGGATGCCCTCAGGAGCCACGAGGCGACGGCCGACGTCGGCAGGAAGGTCCTGAGGCTCAACGGAGAAGAGGTTATACTCCGTCAACCAGAAGGTGCCCCGAGGAAAGATGTTGGTGGTACACCTGGATCGTCTGGCCCGCTACGAAGGCGCTGTTCGGGACGACCAGCCTTGAGGAGGGAGCAGTGTCACCCTGGTGGTAGGCTCGCGAAGCCGATGAAAAATGATGGCCGATCGTTACCGGAAGTGAGAGACACTTGAGGGTAGAGTGAGAGAAAATAAACAGTTTAAGGTTAGCTAGCAAACTGTAATGGTGACGAATGTATTTGCTAGGAAAATAAAGTGTAGTTTTTGTGTTTCGTAACCTCGTTTTATTATTTCACGAACCCACAAAGTCACAATACGTTCTCTTGTTTGTTTCGTTTGTTTTTTGTAATTTACTGCCTCCAACGTTATCATATCGAACGATGAATGGAATGGGCCCGTACAGCTTAGTTATCCGACATTCGTCTTTCTAGCATAAGGAAAAACCCCGGAAAAATCCTTATCCGGGTAACTCACCCTGACCGATAATCGAACTCGGGGCCTCTTGAACGTGAGGCAGACACGCTACCACCACGCTACCGAGGTGGGCACACACGTTCTCGATGAAGTTGACGAACAAACCTTTTAAGATGCTTCCAAAAACTTGAAAATACGACTCATCCGTGTATAACAGCGTGGATAATTGCTGCATGCTCCAGTTTCTATGTAATCTTTTCACCTTATTTTGTTTGTGTAATATAGGTTTCTTGGCCGCTATATATCCCTTTAAACCTTGTCCACGAAAGTGACGTTGCAAGGCTGAGGCTAGATTGAAGTTGTTCCCATACCTCCTCGCGAATTTCAGATGCTGTACGAAATCTCTAACGTTTACTCTGTACATATATGAACCGATCTTCCCAATATGATGTTGCTCGGAGTCTTCCAGATCAAGAAACACTTGCATTGGCACCAATTTGTTTGAAACTCTGCAATGTAAACAACACTGTAAATTGGGCTTCGCCAAGGCTAGAATAGCCTTCCTGATGCAGACGTACAATTACAGGATTTTTCAATTCCAATCTACTTCTTTCGCTCCATTAGGAGGTAATATGGTATGGACCTAATCAGGTATATAAGGACACTGCTAGATGCGCACAATGTGCTGTAAACCAATGTGAACTGCTTGCTACACAGACTGCTGAAGGAATGAGGCCTATTCAAATGGAAACGTCATAGGCAAAGATACGTCAGTGTAGTTGAGGGAACTCATCAGCTCTGCTCTACGCGGACAACCAGTTAAATACTTAACAGAAGCAGGTGCACTTAAATGTTTATACATATGTTATTATCAGAATGGCGATATGAGATTATCTCCGTTTTACATCCTCCGAATTTCCTGTACCTACATTTCATCTCCATCATTTCATATCATCTCTCATCAGGTGGTATCTTTCACGGTAAAAGTGTCGGCGTAAGTTTCGGCGGTGCGTGGAAGGGTGATAGGCTCTGAGTGAACCACTTCCTCCTCCGGTAAGTCAGTTGCCGGTCTCCAAACCGACTGCTGGGACCGTCTTTCAACCACAATATAGGGGAATGTCCGTTCTCCTGGTCTGTCGGGGGAGGTTTCCATCCAAGTAAAATGTACGGACTATGCCCTCTGCACTGTATTGGCTCCTTTTGATGGCCACCCTCTCTCTCCCCTCGCTTCATCTTTCCTCGCGGGCATGCCCCACTTGGGGGCATGAGGTACAATAGACCAAGACTTGTCGTAGTGCCGAATCCCCTCCAAAAATTCTCTGTTTTAACCACAAATCCTTAGTAGTGATAGGTGATAAAAAACTTTTGACCGGTAGTGTATTAGAAAGTTCAAAATAATGGCAAAAAGTACTTCGGAAATAGTTAATCCTACACATCCTATTTGTGTCTGTGCAATTTAACGAGATCTTCCTAACCAATTTTTAGCTGGAGTACAATAGTTGCTGTACTACGGTGTAACCCTTAAATATTAATTTGGATTTACAAAAGCACTTTCCACTTTTGACTTCTCGTCACTAGGAGAGTTACATCACTACATTTCCACATATGGATAAACTTTTCCCGTAAGTACTCTGGAAAAAGAGTGATTTAATTGATAGTGGGTCAGCGCTTATGTTTTGAACAAAATCAAATGACAAGATGATTCTCCAGTAATTGCCGCTGTTCTGGATTGGTTATATACAATATTCACTGTGTGAATAAAGAACAAACAAGTCACTAGTATGTATCACTCCGCGGCCACATGCGTCCGCAGTGACATAACACAGCTTATTCAACGTTTAACTTCCATAAAAGTGCATATTTATTCGAAATAAACATAAATAATGTGCAGCACACTATTTATGGAGGAGCCCTCAGATCTGGGCTGGAAATTAGTCTCTTTTTGCCGGGAGTTCTAATCTCATCAATTGGATGATCAATTAATTAGAGGCAACTGAAAAATTCAATGCCACGGCCAGAATTTGAATCACGGATCTCTTGGTTTCCGTCCAGTCGCTCCAACCCCTTGAGCTACCATGGCCAACGTGCCGTCCTGACATTAAATTCTCCAATTGACTCATTATATTTTCCCGGCAGACCACTTAGAGTTCTCATATTCTAGATAAACAGTTGTGGCGACTTACTATTGCAATTACTTAAATACCAGGATTTTTATCGCTGATTATTTTAATGTAAATTTATATTGAGGAATTAATCCTTAAATAATTAATCCTTTTAAATATATTACTCCGGTATATGGGTGATTTTAATTAATTAGAGCCAACTGAAAAATTCAATGCCACGGCTGGGATTTGAACCACGTATCTCCTGCTTTCCGTCCAGTCGCTCTAACTGGATGTTTCTTTATGTGCGCTTTAAAAACTTGAATCTGACACACTGATAAACTAGTACGTTAATTTCACCACTTAATCGATAACAACTTCAGGATATTTGTCGCCAAACTTGTTAAATATGTTCAATATTATTGTCTTATCACCACATCGTAACGGTTTTATGCGCTTGTGTTTAACAAAAATCAGTCGCTCCGCCATACTGATGCTTAGATACTGTTTTGCTTTTCCTTGTGCCCCATGTCCCTACTCCCAGGTCCGCCATTTAGTCACAACTTCATTTAATTTAAATTGTAATTAAACTATACTTAGTACTCAATAGTTTGTGCTTTGGTAGAAATGGAATGATCTTTTAAACTTTACGCAAATGGTATTATTTTGTTTTACATTCTGGTGTATATAGTATACATCTAGGACCTCCAACAAACATTGTTTCAGAACTCCAGATTATGTTTGAGCGAAATTTATTTTGTGTCTAACAGTGACAAAAAATTTAGGATACACTTCAAACGACGTAAGATCAATGCTACAGATTATTACACTGTTCTGCAACACTTTCCCGATTTTTATGAAAATAGCTTACTTATATGGAAGCGAACACGCTTATTTCGAAAATGATAACAGTTTTCGCGTAACACGTACCATTCCTATGAAATTCGATACCTTTTATATATTGGACGCTATATATAATTATTGCAGTATTTTCAGGATATATGATGCCATTTGTGAGGAAACCTCACGAGATAGAAAAAAATGGAAAGCAGCATTCAATGAAGCACACTAGGGTTAGTTAATTTGACCTTCTCAGATAGCAAATTTTGAATTCTGTATTTATTTTATATTAATGCACGAGTTTTTACGCCAAAAATAGTAGTTCCAAAATTTATTTGTGATATATGTGAAAACCTTACTAGGGAAAAAATAACGAAAGCACCTTTCAATTTAGCATATCCAAGTTAATATGAAATCACCGTCTGCCTCGGTGGTAAAATGTCCGCCTCTCAAGAGGTCCCGAGTTCGAATCTGGGTCAGGGGGAGATACCTGGATAAGGTGTTTCTGGGGCTTTTCCCTTATCCTGAAAGACGAATGTCGGGTAACTCTAAGCTCCATTGGACCCCAGACTTATTTGAGCATCATCTCACCCAGCTCATTCACTCATCGTCCGATATGACTTAATGTTGGAGGACGTAAATTACATCAAAAAATAAATAAATAAATAAATAAATAAGTAAGTAAGTAAGTAAGTAAGTAAGTAAGTAAGTGAGTGAGTGAGTGAGTGAGTGAGTGAGTGAGTGAGTGAGTGAGTGAGTGAGTGAGTGAGTGAGTGAGTGAGTGAGTGAGTGAGTGAGTGAGTGAGTGAGTGAGTGAGTGAGTGAGTGAGTGAGTGAGTGAGTGAGTGAGTGAGTGAGTGAGTGAGTGAGTGAGTGAGTGAGTGAGTGAGTGAGTGAGTGAGTGAGTGAGTGAGTGAGTGAGTAAGTAAGTGAGTGAGTAAGTAAGTAAGTAAGTAAGTAACTAAGTAAGTAAAGAAAGAAAGAAAGAAAGAAAGAAAGAAAGAAAGAAAGAAAGAAAGAAAGAAAGAAAGAAAGAAAGAAAGAAAGAAAGAAAGAAAGAAAGAAAGAAAGAAAGAAAGAAAGAAAGAAAGAAAGAAAGAAAGAAAGAATGAATGAATGAATGAATGAATGAATGAATGAATGAATGAATGAATGAATGAATGAATGAATGAATGAATGAATGAATGAATGCATGAATGAATGAATGAATAAATAAAAATATTGTGGTATTTTCATTATTTATTTTGCAATTTGTGAGAAAACCTTACCAGATAGAAGAAAAACGGAAAGCCCCATTCAATGTAGTATATTCAAGTTAGTTAATATGACTTCTCAGATTGCAAATTTGCATTCGGTATTTATTTTATATGTAATACGCGTGTTTTTACACCAAAAACAGTAGTTTCAAAATTTATTTTATGATTTATGAGAAAACCTTACGTGATAGAAGAAAAATGAAAAGCACCATTCAATTTAGCACATCAAAGTTAGTTAATATTCCCTCTCAGAGAGAAAATTTGCATTCCGTGTTTATTTTATACGTAATAAATGTGTTTTTACACCAAAAGCTATAGTTTCAACATTGACTTTAAATTTATGAGAAAACCTCACGAGATGGAGAAAAGTGTAAGCACCGTTCAATTTAGCACATCAAAGTTAATATCACTTTTCAGATCGCAAACCGTCGAAAAAATACGTTTATTTCATAGCAGAGATTTATTCATTTTTCTGTGATTCCGCACAAACTGTAAAACACCTGAATTTTGAGTGACTTGTTTTTGGAGGATCAAGATCAATCAGCTTATTTTTTGCGAAAATGAACTGATAAATTCTATGTTTAGTACTGTTATTACTCTCACCACTTATAATATATTTAATACGTTTTATCGTAATGTTCTTTCTGTTTGTTAATAGTATCTAATTGTGAAACTACTCCCTGAATATGCTCTACACATTAGATTTCTTAGCCTTTTCTTGAAATGAACAAGTAAATATTTCATTTTATTGACTCCAGTTCGTTCGTGGAAGGACATTAACTGATTCCGTTCTTATAATATCAGTCTTTAACGGTATACTTATCACATGCGTTCATACAGTGCATCACTATTGAACTCTTTTGTTTATTTGAATTCCACTCCTTAAATTAAAGTGTCGGTCTGTTCAAACACTGACCTGCTCATCCTTACATCGGTGTATTTTAAAAGTGCTTACATTAAATTCTGGCAATTGATAGTATCGTTAACAAACAAAACAGTTGAAAATACCACTATAAGTATAAACTTTGCGTTATGTGAAGACCTTGAGTATTCATTGCGTAAGAGATTCTTAACCGGTTTATAGTTTCTATTACGTTATATAAAATCCTACAAAGTTGGAGATGTTATTTTTCCTTTTATGCGTTTTCGTTACCTCAAAGATTTGCTTTTTCCGTCCGTTCTTATCTCAGCTAAGCAGACTGAAAACGCAGCATAGTTAAACTATCAAATTATACACTAAATGAATTTGTAACTAGCCCAAGATATACAGTGTAACTGGCAGCTGGGTCAGGTGACGATAAGAGGAAAGCAAAACAGTATGAATCGAATGGCGGAGCGAGTAAATGTTGTTAAACATAAGAGCGGAAAGTTACCAATTGGTGATAAGAGAATAATATTGAACGTGTTTAAAAAGTTCTACTAGAAATATCCTGAACTTGCTATCGATGCAGTGGTGAAATTAACATCCGAGTTAATCGGTGTGTCAGTTTCAAGTATTTACAGCGCACGCAAAGAAAGATCCACAGTTAGTGAATCTAGAACTAATTTCCAACCCGATTAGAGGGCTGGAAATGTTGTTAGTATATTTAAATATCCTCGACTAGTGTGCTGTATTTTATTTATATTTCCAGCGGCAATCGTTACTAATAATTCATTAAGAGGAATCAGATGCTTTAAATCGCTTTATATTTAATGCTAAATTAAACTTTGAAGTTGCATTACTGTATGTTGTTCAACAATTCAAATAAATGTCACATTTGAATAACAGATTTCTTTCAACTTTAACTTCATATTATGTTTTACTTTTCCTGGCTTTCATGTAACACTTTCATGTTTGCATTCTCAGTCGCTTTTGAATTAAAATGTAAATATTTTGAGTTAAAATCATATATGTGTTTATTCAGCTATATGTGAATTTATTTCTTTATTTTTTATTATTTCTTCAAGAATTCCTTAGTAGGAACTCAAAGTGAACTCAATGTGACAGCCAGATTGCTCGTCAAAGATTGGATAGGTAGATTTACTGCTATATATCAGAGATTTTTTTGTTTAATTTACGTCCTCCAAGTTTAAGTCATATCGGACAATGAATGGAATGGGTGAAATGATGCTCAAATGAGCCCGTGTCCATAGAGCTTAAAGTTTCCGGACATTTGTCTTTGAGGATAAGGGAAAACACCGGAAAATACCTTATCCAGGTAACTCACTCTGACCAAGATTCCAACTCGGGACCTCTTTACCTTGAGGCACACAGGCTACCACCACGCTACCGAGGGGACTATATATCGGAGAAGTTCCTAATAAACCTAAAGGATGACAGACATTCTTAGAATATACTCCCATATAATATTTACACAACATTAGGACGTTTCAGGTTGAATAAATCAAAGGAAATTAAAATGTCTGTTGTGATATTTCCAAAAGCTAGCACGTCATAAGATCGTTCATTCGAATATATTTCTCATAGTGAATATACAATATAAGGAACATCAGAGGCTTCCAGCAACGAAAGTTGGAAAATTTACAGAAGCAGAAAATATTGCAGAAGTTATAGGACTAGTGAATTTCTCGGAGCCAGTCATCAGACAAATACCAACACTACTGCTGAGTTCTGATCAATAGAAATTGAATTTTTATACACCAAAAATATATTTAAATACTTAGGCTTTCACTATGTTTAACAATGATATATTCCTTCGAAAATATCCACTTACTATTTCCAAAATTTACTATATAAGTTATGCTTTTTTGGTACTTACAATGTAAATGCTTCCTTAAACATCATTGGGTTTTGCATTTGCTTTACACATACCATAATAATGCTCTGCATAAGCACAGATGTGAGATTATCCGTTGACACAGTTTTTTGCTAAGAAAGATCTTTCCACGTATTTTGAGGCCAAATTTAAAAGTATTCGGTAAATTTTTCACAAAACACTTTGTGCGCACTGAAAATATTTATCCATAGAATAAAACACTTTGATTTCAACATTTCTCTCTAAAACAATGCACAATTTTCAATTTTAAAATAATTTTATGGTGCACTCTCAAATTTCGAACTTAAGACTACTTGCTGAGTAATTATTTTAGCGCTATTGTGTTCAAACATTAATTTAAGATGTACATTTTAAAAAATACGTATTATATGCTGGATTTATGGAATGATAACAACACTGGAAATATGCAAACGTATGAACTGCAAGCTCTAGACATGCTTAGTATATTAAAGAAATATTAGAAAACTTACTTTTAAATCACAAGGAAACACAAACTAAATATATATTTGCATAGATATCCGAAGTCTACTGATCGTGATCATTCTTTCTAATCACCTGAAACTGCATATTGAGGGAAAATGGAAGATCATGTAGCAGGAATGGAGAACAGGTTAGAAGTATAACAGAGAAGGAGGGGTTGGAGGAGGGTCGATATAGAAAAAGGCGTGGCTAGAGCATTACAAGCTCATGTACACTTTTTATGTTTCGGCTACCAAAGGAAAAATAAAAAGACACCGCAAATAGCTGTTACATACAAAGCAACACCGCGACCAATTTCAAAACTCTGGTACACATAACACCTATCACCATCACTGAAATAAGTTGTCTGCTGAACATTTGACAGCTACAGATCCCATTTCCACTTACATATGTGTTCAGATTTAATTTGCCTTAAATACGAACCAGCTTTTTAAGGGGCACCGGATATGACATCTCTATAATTTTACTTTTTTAACTTTCAAAGCTTCCTTAAAAACCTCAAGGACTGTTACGTTAACACTCATTCACTTTCAAACAATTTTTATAGCATTAATTCGTGAACGTGACTCCCTATTACTTACTATATAAAAAGTTATTACGAGCAGTTAAGTAAAATTCTCAAAAAAACTGACAAAGAATATATTTATATGACTTTTGCTTGACTTTAAAAATAATAGGTACTAAAAGTTCAAATTGTTTAACCTTTTACAGTACTTAAATTTATTTATTTATATTTATGTTATATTTACCTATATTTATATTATCTATATATGCTTATTTACATTTTAAGATGTGCATTTAAATCCATATTACAAATGGTTTTCATTTTGAAATTTGATGTGTTCCACATTTTTATTTCCAATTCATTGACTTTTTGAAAGTGTTTCACACGATGCTGTTTTCATCTAATTCTGAAGTTTTTCATGTGGATTTCCGAAACACAGGAGTTATTTATTTTATATTTGTTTTCTTTTAGAACTTCTTTGAGTTATTGCTTTTTAAAGCTGTGAAAATTGTAAAAAATGGAAATTTCAAATAGCAGAATTTAAAAATTACTTTTTCTGGAAATAATTATAACTATGTGGAAAATTTGTGTTTATGATCCAATATATAATATAGAACTTTAAAAATATCCTTTTTAAAACTGCATCGATGGAAGACTTGGCATGTAACGCAGATTTAAAGTCTAACAGGCGTAAACTACAAGAGATATTCTGATGAAATTAAAACCCCTATAATTTTAACATAAGACAATTTTTTTCAAATATTATTAATACATATTTCCAGTAAATACATGTACTCTGTCACATTCCAAAACTCGATTCGGATCTTCACCACTAATACACCTTTCCAGACATCCCAAAATTTTATAAAAAGGATCCCTATGTACATTTTGTGACCGTCTGTCTGTTAAAAGCAAATTCAAAACGAGAAGTTGGTAAAATGCTAAGCTTGGTATGGAGCTTTTACGGATGCGACACGGAGATTTTACATTCTCACAACTGGTAAACGAACGAGGCAGACGACCTCTTACTGATTAAAAGTGTTCCTTTCTCTCATTAAAGCGCACAAATGTTGTTAAATACATTATAATGGGACTAACAATTTCCAGTGTATTCCTTGTTATTTGTTTAATTTTATAATGTTTAAACGTTCCTCAAATGGGAAGTCCATTCCTGTCAAGTCCTTCCAGTTCATTAGAATAGAACGAAATTTTTCAAAGCCGTCACATATTGACCAGATGTTTAAAATGTGTAACTACAATGAAATATATAATGGAAAACTACCTTTCATCAATCTGTCTCTACATTTGAGGATATATATTATTAGATGTAGTTATATCCTCTTCTCTAACAAAACCCATCAGCATCAGGAACAATTTCCAGAATTATCATGAAAGAGAAGTTACTTTTTTCAGGAACACATGTAAAGGTTATAAAAATTTACCATTTAAAAATGATTTAACATCTTCTACTGGTTTGGGCATAAGGACGATAAATAAAATATCTAAAATGATACCAAAATGAATCAGGGGTCTATAGAGCTTATTCTAGATTCATTTTTCAGGATGAGGAAACAGACGGAGCAATCTTATCCAGGTGATTCACCCTGTCCGAGATTCGAACTTGAGGTCTCTTGAGTGTGAGGCAGACACGACATCTCACAGCAGAGAGGTGGGCAAATTTACTACTATTCTCAATCTAATAGTTAAATTTCTGAATTTCTAATCCTTATTTAAAACGTTAAATAGTAGAACATATTTATATACCTATTATGAATTCAACAATATTCAAGATGCAAAGAAAAACAAAGCGGCAATATAATAAATAAAAGCAAAAAATGTCCTTAACGTGTAATACACATGGATTAACAGAATTTACCTAATAAATATGCTTTTGTACCATTAAAAGTTGTGTCATTAAGTTCACGGGCATAGGAATAACACACTTTTTGAAGGAATTCATACACTTTCCCTGCCCTAGAAACATATATCACTCTCTCCAACACCAATCTCTAGTCAATAGGAATATTTTGCATTATTTGTCAGTGAATATGAATCTTTGAAAATTATAGGTTTTGAAAAACGAAAACAATACAAAAAACTAATTACTGTTCAGTATCATATTCGGTATTACTCTGAAGATTTTTAAGATAATCTCTAGATAATCTCTCCACCACCTAACATCCTTTACATTAAAAATGTTATTTATACTATAATTAAACTGGTGGCAAAAGTATAAATAAAGCAACATACATGTAAAATATTTCTTTACGTAGATGGAGTCAACATGAAAAATTTAATATCATGGCCAGGTTTTGAACAACGATATCCTGGTTTCCATCTAGTCGCTCTAACCCATTGAGATACCATGGTCAAATTGCCATCACGACATCAGATTCTCCATTTTCTCGTATATTTCCCCGGTAGATCACTAGGGGCTCTCTCATCCGAGATACGCCGTATCAAAGATCTTACTTTTTTATTTTTATTTTTATTTATTTATTTGTTTTTATTATTATCTTTTTGTAATTTACGTCCTCCAACCTTACGTCATATCGGACGATGAATGAAATGGGTGAAATGATGCTCAAATGGGTCCGGGGTCCATGGAGCTTAGAGTTACTTGATATTCGTCTTGAAGGATAAGGGAAAACCTCGGAAAAATCTTATCCAGGCAACTCACCCTGACTGAAATTCGAACTCAGGATCTCTTGAACGTGAGGCAGACATGCTACCTTCTACGCTACCGAGGTGGGCATCAAAGATCTTAGCCTATATACAGCTAGTGTGAAGAAATGATTAATTTCCATCAATTAACTAAAATATTTCTTTACGTGCTTAATAAAATGTACACGAACCTCTGAATTTTTGTCGATAGCTTGTGAAACTGAGTTTATTTGGAATTAAATTAATATGGGGAAAAAACTAAAAGAAACAAAATATCCATGTACTTAAGAAACGACAAATGTTTGAAATAATTGTTGTTTGGCTCCACACATTTTCGAGACATTCACTATCTTTTGTCTATTTTACATTTTTTTTTATTTTTTGTGTACAATGCCATTAATAAGAGGCTGGTGTTTGGAATAGTGTTTGAAATCCTAATGTTTGCTAACAGCAAATATATAAATATCGATTGAGCTTGTATTCTCTTTGAACGTATAAATAATTATGTAAATGAATTAATTCAGCAAATGTTTATCTGAATTAATATAAAGTAAATAGCAAACTAAGCTATTGTAAAAATACTTTATAGAAGAGTGAAAATAAGCGTTAGTGGGTAGTGAATCACTGTGAACGTAATACATAAAATTTATTCAATAATTTTTTGACAAACCGTTTTTAAGCAATTGCATTGACTTAGCAGAGACTTGTTCAAAATTAACCATTATAATAAAGTCTAACTAAGCAAATAGTATATGTATAATTTATAAACAAAATAAACTTACAGTCTTCTCTGGAACGACTGAAACTCGTCGACAAAATAACCTCTAAATTGATATCATTTTATAAGCAGCTTCAGACCACCACGAGAGGGACCTGAAACAGAAGGCATATATTAGTATCAGTTTATGACGCGTGGGCAGACACAAAATTGAATATTTATGAATCCACAAGCTAAACACTATTCGTCCACATCTACTTACGTCAAATCAGAAGCTAATATATCTCTCTTATGGGGAACAACCTGCGAAAGGTGTCCAACATCAGAAATAAACGATAGTCATTTTAAAAGGAATGTGTTTATAGTGGTTAAGATATTACAGTAATCTACCAGGTAAAGTAGGTACTTCTCAGTGCTCGTATTCACACGTCACTCTTTGTAGTGGAAAATTTGTCAGTGAGTGAGTGTGTGGTGTTTAAGGGCCCGTCGACAACAAGGTCATTTGGGCCCCGAAAATTTGTCAGTTACCTTGACTATTTCATTCATACGAAGCCATTCCTTTTTAGGCCAACCAAATGTAATGAAGTTCTACATTTTCACCTTGTAAACCTGAACCGGAATATATTAGGTACAGAAGAGAAAGAGGCCATAAAGAGAAGGAAAGAGATTCTTGGCAAATATAACTAGCTAACACCTAAGAATTATATTTTTAGAACACAAGGTTAACATTTTAATAATAAAATGCAGGTGGGAAAAACACGTTTTATTTTCTGAAAGCCAGAGGAATTATATTTAATATCCAGCTAAATAAACCCAGTATGCCTAAAAGCGCTGATTATATGGAATGATGACCTTCATTTATTTGAGATAACCGTATTGTAGGTATACGGCAAATAGAATGCTCGTTGGCAAATCTGTAAAAGTAGCACACAATATTACCAATAAAATTTATGAACATTAATTTAATTTCCAGATCTCCTTTCTAATATAAAAGGAATTAAATGTAGAATCATGCCTATAGTTTAAACTAGTTTGCTGTGGAATACCTGGGTCATTTAATAAGTCTGTATATTTCAATGAAGAGATGGACATTTTATGTTGCAACTTATTACACTTATCTAATGGTTTAGTCTTCACTGTATATTATCACGTTTATTATATATTACTCCCATGAGTAGTTCTATTACAGCAGCTTTATCAAAGTAGTTTTGAAATACTAAGTCCAACGGCTTGGTTCTTTTCAGTGTTCGTGCTGTGTTGGTATTTGCTAGCATGCGCAGTACCTTTGTGTTTTGTACCCACCCCCTCCCAAAGATTATCTACCTTGTGTAACTATGGCTTTCCTCAGCATCCGAGCTATATTACTCATCTCCAGCTCGTTAGATTATCGGCCGTGCTGCCTAGTTAAGAGTCCTCTACGAGTGCTGCCATTGAGCGCTAGGTAGCGCTAGTGCCACTTGTAGAGGGAGCAAGAAGTTCGACAGTTGAATAACGCTGCGCCGGGAGGGACTGGCTCCGACCTTTCGTCTGAGAGGATCGTGGACAAGAAGAGGACTTTTGACTGGGATCTCGGAGGCTCAACATTACAACCTCCTCTTCGACGCTTCATAGGTAGGAACATTGGGACAACACCGTTTGGCTTCTCTTCACCATGTAAGTTTTGGACACGCCTTCTAAATTTTTATTCCAAATTTTCCCTATGTTCTCTCGCGTCATTTAAGGCAAATTTCGAGGAGTTAGGGTACTTAGAACATAAAAAGAAACCGTAATGACCTTCAGTGTATTTAAAGAAATAACCATTTGTAATCAGAGGTAGACATTCAATTAGCATGTACTGAACCTAATTGTTAACAACTTCTAAGGCAAAGAAAAAAGGTTCATTGTTATATTTAGAATCTTGGCAGTTTAAAGAATTAGTTGAAAACAACCAACTTTGAAATTTTTTGTGTCAGTTTCCTTAACCATCCTATTTGGACCATATTTTTTAATTTAGGGCTTCCTTATCCCTATTGATTTTCAAACATTTCGGGTCAGTGAGACCATGTTATAGTATGCTTCCACGCGTTATGTGTCCGCCTCGGTAGCGTAGATGGTAGCATGTCTGCCTCACGTTCAAGAGGTCCCGAGTTCGAATCTCGGTCAGGGTGAGTTACCTGGAGAAGGTTTTTTTCCGTGGTTTTCCCTTATCCTGAAAGACGAATGTCGGGTAGCTCTAAGCTCCATGGACCCCCGGACGCATTGAGCATCATTTCACCCATTTCATTAATCGTCCGATATGACTAAATGTTGGAGGACGTTAATTGAAAAAAAAAATCGTGTCAGTCATTCATTTGAAACGGTACAGTTTTCATGTACACGTAACCGTCTTTCGTGCTTAAATTTCTTCATTGACAAATTCTATATTCAAGTCGCCGTGGATATGGTCATTGCGTACATACCAAGCTGCTTTTATTATAGCCCTTAATACCTTATTCTGAAATCTCTGAATTGTTTCGACATGCGTTTTCTTGGTGCAACCCCATAGCGGTATGCCATACATCCATACATATAAATCAACAATTTGTTGTGTTGACTTAATTCTGAGTAATGTCCCAGGAGACAATACAGTTTTCTGAATCTCAGATATAGTTCACTTCCTTTCCTTTTTACATGCGATTTCCAGTTAAGCTTTGCATCCAGTACCAGAACGAAATATTTTACCTCTCTTTCGTAGGAAATAGCTTGTCCATTTAGTTCAATGGGCAGCTTTTCTGTTTTCCTGTTTGTGAAGTTTATATGGACTGGCTGAAGCGTGACCTGCCAAATGCGTGTCGTACACTTTACCGCCGCGCTACCTTACTAAAAAGTCTTATAACCAAACGTCAGCTTTTATAGAATATATAAATAGTCGAGATGAGTCCCTACTTCGAGAGGATTTTGATAGTGTTTACGAGAGACAGCTGAAGAATACAAACAAATACAGGTCGAAACACCTGAAAGTACGAATTAAATGGAAGTGACGAAATAATGAATTGATATAACTGAGAATTACAATACATTCGGCAATACTTTGTGCATTAAAAACGTACGAATAAACGAGAAATTTGCCTTGACATGGTGAAAATCGACACATAAAAGTGGAACAAATACGTTAAAAGTTTTATAAGGCCTTCTCTTTTAAAAATAATAATTTCGGACAATAATTGAAAAAAAAGCAACGCCACGTACAAGTATTTTTAGTAAGTAACATAACCCCTTTTTGTTACAGAATTGGCAGCTATTCGTGCTATATAGGTACCTTGATTGTAGATTAATTGTCCTGCAATTATTTGGCTGGCACGTGTACCCAGAGGCAATGGGCGAACTGGCTGCATTTATGGCTCACACAATGACGAAAATTCCCTTTCTTTACGACATCTGAAGATGATGCCAGCGTAATATATGTTCTCTTTAGTCAATGCAGGTCAAAACACGGTTGTTTCCGTTTATGCTGTCCGCTTTCGCTATCATTTTACATTATTGCTCTCTCATGTGTCACTTTTTAACATTCTGGGCGGTTTTTAGTTTCTCTATGAAGCAATAGTAGATACAATAGGTATTCGGGATCAAAATTTGATACCGAAATGATAGTGAAAAAACACATTTAGTAGTCCTCTGAATACAAAATATTTTTAGAAAAAGTATCACGCGTGTGTGTGATTTTGTATATGCGCGTGTATAACTTCAGCTTCTGCCAGACGATTTTAAGGAAATCCCTATATGCCACACTAAAAGGTTTTCGAAATGTTTTATTTTCTGTTTATCAAAGTTTCGTGAGTTTTTGATTTTTACGAAAAATAAAATGAATATTTTGAATTTTCTGGAAGTAGTTTTTGATTTACTCATTAGTTTGGATGTAATTTGCATAAATGGTAAATGGCAAGAGATAGACAAAATCTTACTGAACAAAAATATATGTATTATTAAAACATAGAATTGCACTGCGACCAATCTTGCTCTATTGCGCCTATGTTACAAGTAGGTCATTCCCGGGAGGAAATATGAGGTGAAAGGAGACACATGGTGGCCAACTCAATGAGCCACCACAATGCAGAGGACAGGGTCACCAACTATTGTCCAGCCGGCAGCCCAACCACAGTGGTCTTCAAGCGGCCCACCTGGTCGCCCCGGAGACCACAGACCATCCTATCGGAGGAGGAAGTGTTAACCAGAAGCATATCACCCTGCCATACAGCACCGATACTCCCGCCCAAAACTCTATCCTGAAAGAGATCACCAGATGGAAGATGATATGATTTGATAATGGAGATGAAATGGAGGTACAGCAAGTTCGGGGGATGTAATTCGCCTGGCGACCCAGGAAAAACTCCCAAAAAACCATGGGTGAGTTAGGTCAGCCATGGGAATCAAACTCGGCCCTCCCGAATGTGGGTCACACATGAAACCGCCTGAGCCATCCCGCTAGGTAACAACTTTGGATGTTTTTTTCTTTTTTTAATCCTTCAGCTGGAAATTTCAAATGCTTGTGCATTTCCCAAATAAGAAGCCATTAATTGTAATTTTTATGTTCTGATTATAAAAAGGGATGGATTGTGAAAGTCATCACATTGCGATCATCTCTTTAAAATTTTGGTGTCGATTTTTAGGGTGTAATATAATACTTCCTATACTTATTTTAAACAAACCGTTACCTTAGCGAATTCTAATAACATCAGTTGTTTCTCAAGTCAAAGCGCCCGACCATCGTAGAAATTAATGGGTTCTACGCCTATGTAATAATTAAAAAATAAGTAGCAGAAAGCTACACGTTTTATCGTGCGTTAACTCTGAAATTAACCATATAGGCACATACTTAAACACCAAAAAATTATTGCAGTTTGCAGTATGATTCAGTTTAGTGAGCGTGATTAACATTAAGCTAACATGTCTTAAAATTGTCCTAAGTAGCGTGTGATGTTACTGTTTACTTGCATGAAATATAACTGCAAATTTAATTTTCATAGTTTCTCCAAATTATTAACAAGGATATTACATATTTTAACAAAGTAAGTTTGAAAAGAATCACTAGTTTCTTTCCAACGAAATAAAAGCTTTTCCCAAAACAAAATGTATAAGCTATGGTTCTCGGCAACAGCTCAAAAAATTTGAAGGAAAATGCTGTTGGATTTTGTTTCTGTAACTTGGTATAGCTCCCAGTTTCGTTCCTTCTCTTTCTTGAATAGTGTTTAATATTCATTAAACGGGTGATGCTGGTAATACATATGAAATAATAAATGTAGAAACCACTTAGTCAAAGAGGACTGTCTTCACGTGATTGAAACAGTGGACCTCCCAAACGGAGCAGGCCTTTCACTTTAGTGCGGAACCATTTTGTATACCGGTAAATACCTATCAATTGCGTAAAAGTTTTCAAAACCAGTGCACTTGGAAATGCTAAAAAGTAAAAAACTAGGTTATATATTACATCGTTTCGTACATGTTCCCCCTCCGCACCTACTATTGCACCGAGTGCACTTTGAGTGGGTCATTAGAAGGTCTCTAAACTTAATTATTATGGTCTGACAGTTCCACAGTTGCACTTGGGCAGTTGCAGGTATTACCAGTCTGAACCAATGCATTTCAAATGTGCTTTAAAATAATAATTCGTTGGGCTGATTACCTAGGTAAGTACTAAACTAGACTACTTACTTTACGTGTGTTGGAAATTTGGTGCAATCATATTTGTTACAAAAAGAAGTTGTATTGGGTAAGTCAAGTACGTTAGTCTACACATCTATTAATATTCATTTACTCTCTTCGAAATTTAGGCATAAGGAAAACTATGTACCCTAAAATTAATAACGAGATAATGTTTAAGTTTCAGATTTTACTTGAAGGCCTTTTGCATTTAAAATCTTTCCAAATGTTATTATTAATCATATAGTAGTAAAAATGTCTATTACGTAGGTAGAAAAGCAGTGCACTCCAAATTTCCGTTAAAACTATAATGCAATATCAATAGTTTCAAGAAAATCCCCTAAAACAGAACCAAAATTTACATGGAATATGTTTCGAAAGTTTTGATTTTCGAAAAACAGCTTCGATGATTTTAACCAAAATACAATGTGTAGGCATTTCTGTGACAAATTAAATGTATTATCTTGAACTTTCTGGGAACACTTCCTGAAGTTCTCACCATGTGGATATATATATATATATATAATGGGCCCAAAATTATACTAACAATAATTTGCAACTTCCAGATTAACTGGAAATGACTGTAACTTTCATATTTTAATTTTATAATGAATACTAAATATATTAGACGAAAACATAATGAGCAGAAACGAACACTACATAAATAAAAATATTTAGTAAATATTCTCCACTTAACTTAAGAAGCCGATGACAATACTTTTATTATATTTTTGCCAAATTAATTTCGTGGATATTTGCCCACATCTTCAAACACAATTCATTGTCAAACACAACGAATGAAGATTTTGACTGAAAATGTGGGTAAATGTCCACGAAATTAATTTCGTAAAAACATAATAGAAGTATTGTCATTGGCTTCTTAAGTTAAGTGGAGAATATTTACTAAATATTTTTATTTGTGTAGTGTTTGTTACTCCACTGTAAATAGCTTCATTTTCTGTGTAATCAGCAGAAACGAAGTTTGATTCGCAAAACATCGGAAGCATTCGATGACGCTGCGTTCACAATATCCGCATTAATACCACTCTGGCTTCATTTCAAAGGTATGCTATAGACAGGGAGATGCTTTGCTGCTTGGCCGTATACATGATAGCCGAACGTTAAAAGGCTTAACTGGACCAAATTGAGTTCCAATCCTTGATATGCAGGTTTTTTATTGTTACTTTAATAGCAACGCCTTTTCTTTACGTTCAGAAGACAAATAATATTTTAACCCATTCATTTATAAAAAGGCAAATAACATTCTTGTCGTTTTCAAAATAAATACAATGTTATTAAAACATTTCCTTAATATTGGTTGTGAAAACATTCGGGCTCATTCATCTGTTATGAATGGTGCTGACAAATAATGCGAAGTATCCTCTGCTGAAAATTTCACTAGGTATTTGGCCTCATCCATGCCTCATGAATGAGAATAAGGGCAGTAATAGAAGCAGATGGTTTACATACTCACTATTAAGTTAACTTCCAGTTTTATTTAATTTTAAATATAGGACTCAAGCATTTATTTGACTTGGCTTAAAAGCATAGGATGTTTCAGCTTTTATGTGTGATTGTATATTACAATAAAGTAAAGCTTAGAAATTGGAAGCTGTATTACAAGGTACTCAATACACATTTGTATCTCTATACTTAAACAAAATCAAAATGATGTTTGCGATTCGAACTTTTGTAGGTCTAGCTCTACAGACTTGTCTGTAACGGTTCGGCTATCAATGCAAGTTTAGTAACTGAGACTCAATTTTTCCTACACATCACATTTTCCGAAAAAAGGAAGGATTCCCTATTCGAATATGAGCGAAATATGTTCAATGTGTGAACATTCTCATCTTTATTAAAATTATGAGTGGATTCAGTAGGACGAAGTAGGTTCCGTGACATTATAGTAAACCGGTCGTGGAAACGATGTGCACTTACAAAAATATACGCTTCCAGAGTCTGCTCTATAAACTGTTTAACTGTTTACCCTTCTCATATGCAGGAGGACCCACAAAGCCCGCCTCGGTAGCGTAGATGGTAGGCTGTCTGCTTCACGTTCAAGAGGTTACGAGTTCAAATCTCGGTCAGGGTGAGTTACCTGGATAAGGTTCTTTCCGGGGTTTTTCCTTATGCTGAAAGACGAATGTCAGGTAGCTCTAAGCCCTACGGACCCTGGGCCCATTTGAGCATCACTTCACCTATTCCATTCATCGTTCGATATGACTTAACGTTGGAGGACGTAAATTACAAAAAAAAAAAAAAAAAAAAAAAAAAAAAAAAAACTCCACATAAGACAGAATACCCAGGGTCATCAGCCCGAAGTCTAGTATGGGAGCAAGGAAGTAGATTATACACAGTGCGATCCTAATAGTACTCACGTGCAACTTTGGGAGAGTATAATACACAATTGGGAGATTACATTCTACTATTCGCATCTCAGAGAAAATGTTGGAAGTGTCCTCCACCAGCATCTATACATGTTTGCACTCGTCTTACCAAATTCTCTGACGTTTTACGTAGAATATCCTCGCCAACGTTACTTATTTCGGTTCGAATGGATTCCTTGAGAGCGTCAATTGTCCATAACCTATTCTTGTACACACTATTTTTAGATACCCTCACAAAAGCATTCGGTGAGGTTAGGTCAGGGGATCTGGGGAGCACAGACCTTTTGAGATTATTCGATTATTAAAGAAACTGGTTACAACTTCCATGTCACTAGATGTATGCCCGCCTCGGTAGCGTGGTGGTAGCGGTTCTTCCTCACGTTCAAGAGCTCCCAAGTTCGAATCTTGGTCAGGGTGAGTTACCTGGATACGTTTTTTCCGGGGTTTTCCCTTACCCTTACAGACGAATGTCGGGTAACTCTAAGCTCTATGTACCCTGGACTCATTTCAGCATCATTTCACCCATTGCATTCACCGTCCAATATGACTGAACGTTGAAGGACGTAAAATTAAAAAAAAAAAAAAAAAAAAAAAAAAAACTAGAAGTATGGCACGCTGCTCCATCTTGCTGGAAATAACCTTCTCTCAATTCGATATCATCCAGCTGCTCCACAAATGTACTGAAGATTTCCATATAAACTTCAGGGTCTGCAGTCGTATCAAAGAAAATGTCACATTTAAGATTGTCAACTGTCAACAACGGTCAGTGTTTTCAGTTGTCCCAGATCCACTGATATCATTAAAACAAATTTCTACATTGTACGGGCTTTCAAAGGAAATTATGGCCTATTGAAATGGTTCAGGATCGCACTATAGAATGAGGGCGAAATGAATGGAAGCAAAGAAGCAATTGATGGAGCGATGTGGTGTAGAGCATGGAGATCCCGGGGAGAACCCGCTGCTGCGTACTGTCGCCCATCACATGTCTAACATGCGGTTGGCTGTGACCACACCTGGATCGTGTTAGTGAGAGTCAAGAGGTCTAATCGCTCGGCAATGGCGCGCCCTCTGCGATTTATTTATAGATATAAGCTTAATGGAGTAAAAACTTTCCTATTTTCTTACATCTATGGAAATTTGTTTATTTCACTCTTAAAAACATATTTATTGATTTTGATTTACTGATTTATCAGAATGAATCTCACATCTAGTACGTTAAGTATTCCATTTTATTTTGAGTGAAAGGTAAAGCACTCTAATTTTAACGAGAGAGTCAACGATCTCATCGCAAACCTGTGAATACATTTATAATATATATCCGGAGTGTGCTGAAATTCCATACACAATAGCGAGAAGAATTCTAAGAAAACTTACTGAAGCTGGAAGAGTAAAGAATTTGCCAAGATCAGGGTGCCTGGAAAAGAACATCTGATGGCTATACTGCAGTTTACAAGGAAATTCAAAATTATCTATAAAAGTTGGCATTAGAATTAAATATAGTGACCAAACCCTTTAACGATCAAGCAACATCCTGATAACTTTTCAGGAACTTCTAGAAGAAGTTCCTGATAGATGATTGAAGTTTTTAGACGAAAACAAACGGGAGTCAAATAAACAGGAATAAAACAAAAGACAGTCAATAAAGGTGACTTCATAAACGTAAACAACGGATATTCTAATCACAAAAAAGTAGGAAGACTTGTACTTGTGTATGCTTACATATTTGTTTCCTGTTATTAAATATTAGTGAATTGTATTTACCTATCCATGTGAGTTTAAGTTAATTGATGGAAAGTATTCATTTCTGCACACTAGCCGTATACAGGCTAAGGAATTGGACTGATAGAGTTAACATGAAAAATTCCATGCTTACGGCCGGGATTTGAACCACGGATTTACTGATTTCCCTCCGTTCGCTCTTACCCATTGAGCTACCATGGCCAATTTTTCGTCATGACATAAGGCATTGCTATTAAAGTAGCAATAATAAAAACATATGCACATCAAGGAATTGAATGCATCTTGGTCTACTTAAGAAAGACAAGTGGTTTACCGCTCGGCTACCGTGCATATGGCCAAGCCGCAAAGCATCTCCCTATCTATCGCATAGCTTCGATATGAAGCTAGAGTGATATTAAAGGATGTATTGGACAAATTAATTTTTCTTTCACGCTAGCCATGTGTAGGCCGAAGTGTGGAAAGGTAGTTCAAAAAATGTATTTTGAATGCAGCATTATGGAATGCTTCCCATGTTTTCCGAAGTGAACTTTCTTTTGATAGCTGCTCATTTTTTTTCCTATGACTGCAAGTTCATAGCAAATTAAATGCATAGCTTGAATTTCCTGGGAATCACGTCTGAAGTCCCTTGAAGTAGTCCCTTCTCAGATATATTTTGGAAAAATTATAGAATAAACCATAAATAGTAGCCAGCAAAAGCGGTAACATTTTCTTTCCCTTTCATTACTTTATCTTCTTATTTTCCACGAAGTGTTCTTACAATAACTTATTTATTCATGTTCAAAGAGGTGCCTATTTGCAGGAATATATTTACTACCAATAAATCAGGGGAAGACAGGTAGTGGTGTTGTGACGTCAGCTCCGTCAGCTCTAACCGCCAAATATGCCCCCGAACGAATGGTAGGTTAGCGTGTGAGGTCACCGCGCTGATTTCTGCTGCCCAAGAGGAAAGAAACAGTTTGATGTGTTGGGGTTCTAACAGTTTAGGAAAGACTGGAAACGTATCGGGTATTAATATTTACAACTTATATCTTGGGAGTCGTACTATTTATGCTGACTGCTTTAATTACTTTTTGTTTTTGGTGCTTACGGTTTCATGTATGCGAATTTCATTCAGAACGAAGCAGACTTAAGCAGCTACTCTTATACAGTTCAAGCAAGAAAATGTATTACTCCGCCGGCGACTGTGATTGGAGGGAATAGTCGCGCTATTTTATCCAACACGTAGCAAAAATGTGCGCTGTGGACGGATTTCTCTGCAAAGTTTTTGCCGTGTTCGATATTTTGAATAGCTTATGCCATAGTACCTATTTTTACGTTAAGATTAATTGCAAAGGGTGTCTACTGTGTAATATATTTTTCCTTTTCTACGCTAAAAGATGACTGAATGCTTACAACAATTACTCAAATATTTGATTTCTTCACCTATTCTCACCTCATTTGTAAATTAAATATTAACGAACGGTCTTACTGCAGAATAGCAGTACTAAGTAAATGTATGCCGCCACTTTGGCAATCACTTGAAAGTTCTACTGGCATACAACTGGATATATACACCTCAGTTTTCAAAGCTCGGCTCATTGTTTAGTGTTTGAAGCACTTTGTATTTGTGGTGGCTCAAAGAAGCTATGAATCATAGTACTTTTAACAGATTGATCATATTCATTTTCCACAAGTAGCTTCTTTCTTTTCCAATGTTTCTCTGAAATCGAAAGCCGTAAAGTTTTCACATCCTCGCTTCGAAGGGCATTAATACTTGACGTGGAAACACTGTTATATTCTATTGACAAATTAATGTCCTCCTCTTCTGAAGTAGGGTATTTTTTACACAATTTGCAAAACACCATTTACTTTTCAACACTTTTGTTTTACACCCTCTGTGATGTCTATATTGTGACTTTGTGGTTTCGGGAAATTAAAAGTCCAATTGCACAAACTCGAAATGCTCTTTATTTCCACCGAATTACAGTTGGAACACTTATCGATTACATAGAATTACGTACCGCACACAATTACAATTCACCAGTTCGTCTGTCACAGGTCCACTTCACACTCATAATTACGTGCAACTCCTCTGATACACGTACATCGTCTTCCAGTCCGTTCGCTAGTACGACGCTCTTCACGGCTGCTCGCCAAGAACTCCTGACTCATCCACTGCATCCCTTATAGACGCAGATCGCTGTGTCTGGAAGTTTCGCGGCTCAATGAATAATCCCGATGGTTCCAGACGTCAGGGGGAGGGGAAAGAGATGGTAAGGTGACTTGTGACACTTCTCTACCCATCCCCTTCAGTGAACGCCACAAGATAAATGGGTAGGTGTGGCCTGGATGCCTCCTTTCGCCCACCCAGCTGCTAGCTGGTCGTGCCTTCCGATAATTAGGTCACAATGTACTGCACGAAAGCAGTCATGTTGTAGAACTAATACTCCCCCTTCATTCTGCTTTTAAATTGCAAAAGCTCAGCGCGAATTCTGATTAATAAATAAAAATTACGCTTACGTATGTGAAATAAAATACTAATTAATTATTGTTTGACTGTGAAGTTGTTTATGTATTTTCCATTAGATGTAAACTTTATATTATTCATCCGCAGAATTGTAAGGCTAAACACCAATGACGTCGCAGAGGTACACGTACTTTTGTTTACATCGCTCCATATACTGAGGACGGTACCGCTATAACATGACTTTCTTCGAAAGTGAGGTAAAGCCAGTGGATCTGTGTCATTGTTTTACGCCATGTAAAAGTGCCGCAAGTGTTATTAAGAGGTTTCTGAGCAAAATTAAGCGGTCTCTTTGCCCATTATATAATGGGACGCAGAGAACCACGGCATATAAAGAAGGTTCATAAATGAAAATGAAAATGTTCTCTGTAAGGAGCGCAAAACACACTGGAAGATCATACAGAGAAAAAGTATTCCACTTCATTTGATAAAATAAGGAAAAAAGCTGCCAGAAACCAAACTTATGAGAAGAATTTATAAATGAAAAAAATGTTAGACAAAAATGTAGACTCTCTCGAAGTCTTTCTTGCCATACACAACGTTACATCAAAGTTTGCTTCAATTGGGACTTGCAAGTTTACTTATTAAGAATGGTATGTTTTTAGACTGGTTAATACTTCCAAATAGGCCTGTTATCTATAAGATATATGTGTTTATTTTCCCTCAGAGGCATAGCACTGGTGGAGGGCAGGTCTGAGGATAGCCAATGTTATATTGGGACTGAGTTAATGCTATTTTCTTCAAGGCTAATGGCCTCACACTGTCTAAGGCTGTAATATTAAGCAATGAGTGTTTAACAAGTGGAAGCAAAATGGATAATCTATACTGACTGGCGTGAGTTGCGACTATGTTAATATATCAGGTAGTGATTTCTGTGATTACTTTGTGAAGTAACTGTTGAATACAAACACACCGAAGCGGATACATATTATGGTGGCATTGTATCTGTACTCCTAAACCCTGTATAAATAACTCCCGTGGAGTAAATAAGTATATAAATAAAACGCCAGCCACATAGGATAACTAATGCGTGTGCAGTATTATTCAATAACAACTACCGAAATTACTTGAAATTAGATAGCAGAATTAAGAAAGTGGGTGATCAGGATATGAACCAGTTTCTGTAAAACATGTCGGTAGATATCTCCCTTATTTGTTGGCATTTTAAACAGTTTCCTTGACTTTTCCTGCAATTTTTCTATTTCTTTAATGTTTTTCAGTTACGGCGAACTACGTTTCACAATAACAGCCAATGTAGACGCATATATACTGTCCATGTGATCTTTACGGAAACCAGCCGTGCTATTTAGAGTGGTCAGTTGGCTAGTCTGCCCAAACAGAGGACTTCGACCGGCCGTGCAGTTCTTGGTAAGGTCGTTTTGTGGAACGGAAGTCATTTGCCCTTGAGCACACTCTTACCAAACTGTAACTTGATTTTTTTCGTAACACCGAAATGAGAACAAAATGTCGGGAATTGATTAATGTCCCCAAAATTGAAAGTCTGAGCAAGAGTGTGAATTGAAAACACGTACAGTGTAATCTATTGTGTCATCTCTTGACGTAGAAAATATAATTACCATAAAAATGTTAACTATCATCTTATATACTACGTCATCATTAATAGTACTATTATTAATAACAATTAAATGACTAGAATAAATGCTGTAGAAATTTAAATTCTAACAACTAGGTACTTAAATGATTAAATAAATTCAACAAGCACTTATTTGATTGTTTCAAAAAATAAACATGAAATTTGGATAAAAATGGATCAACTTGATACCCAAATTTAAAATATAGTTCTGCAGCCCTTAGCTGCACGGTTTTGAGGGGTGCAGGAGGCCGGCGGGGCTGGTTGGTGTGTCTGGTATGAGTGACAAGAAGTCCGCTGTAAATATACTAAAGTTTGTCGTGAAAATTATATCAGATATCCCTAGCTTAAATACTTAATCAGAAAATAAAGTTATCCACACATGTCAAGAAAAGAATTGCCTGCTTATGTTGTCAAGCACTTCTGATAATTATTTAAGAGCCTGCCCATTAGACTCAGCAGTACAATCTAAGAAATTTACGTAATTTTTAATGAATGTTTTGTTAGGCTTATCTAAAGTGTGTGGATTTCTGTTCGTAAATTTTCTTTAGAGATAGAAACTGCAGGAGTTAAATCAGTGGAGCGAGCCTCAACAAATGAAGTGGTGCTATTAGAACCCGAACTGCGATTCTCCTACAAAGGATGATTGCCATGGCAATGAGAGAATGTAGTACAGTATACTACAGGATACGGAAGGAACGTTAGGCATCTTACAGATCCGATTGAGGCATTAGTTTTAACCCGGGTTGAACGTACTTACATTAATTGTTACCGTGATGTACGTAATGTTTACCTACTACTACCACCATCGGCACTATCACTACCAACATTACCACTAACACATCACCACCACTGTCACTGCTAATGCCACCAGCATCACTAAAACAAATGCTACTACCCAAATGCTACAGCTACTCATTTCTTATACGAGAAACATCTTATGAAGACGCCACCTTGCGAAGCGAGTTTGATCCCCACCAAACTACAAATCCCTTAATCCTAAAGCTCACCCAACTGGAACTACAGTAATGTGTAAATTCAGAATGACAAATTAACGGTTGTCTGCCCACCTCTGTAGTTTATGTGTCTACCTTACATTCAAGAATCTCGATCACGTTTAGTTACCTGCATAACCTTTTACCGCGTTTTTCCTTATGCTGAAGGATGAATGGCGGGTTACTCTAAGCTATATGGACCCTGGGTTCATTTGAGCTCATTTCATATATATATCTGTGTGTATGTGTGTGTCTTGCGCCGTGGCGTAGCGGACTATGGCAGCATGTCACGGAATGCGGCCCGGGTTCGATCCCACCCATGGGGTGCGGATTTTAAGTCCCGGATATAGTACCTATCCACACTCAACATTGTGAGGAAAGTGAGGAGCTTACGATAAGTAAGCGGCCCTGGTCACGAAAACCAACGTTCCGGCCGGGGGATGCCAGGATGCTGACCACATCTCCTTCCCGTATCGGTTGGATGATCGCCCACCTCTGCCGTGCTTAAGTGGGCATGAGGCCGGCAGTCGGGTTAGTAGGCCTTGGTCCTCTTAGGTCTGTCGCGTCAGTGGTTAACTATATATATATATATATATATATATATATATATATATCTTTAGAACTACATTAAAATGTTTACTATGTGTTAATTTTATCATTCGTCTACCATCGTCTTTCTTCTTGGTTTCGGGTCATCATCATCTTCAAGGATTGGGCCCTGTGACTCGTTCCGTTCTCTTCAAGAGTCTACTGATCCTTCCAGCGTAGAGCTGGGCGTCTCACATCTTTCTTTCCCTTCGACATATAATCTAAAACTCTTCTTGGAAGTCGTTCCGCGTCCATTCTTAAAATATGATTTTTCCATTCATTTTTGTTATTTATTATTTTACTGTTTAAATTAAAAATTCCAAGCTCTTCTCTTATTTTTTCGTTTCTTAGCTCGGTCTTACGTGGCTTCCAGTAAGTACCCAAATCGCTCTTCCACTGTTTGGTAATTTTATGCTATCAATCACTCACAATGCCACATCAATACCATATTTACTTGATATATCTTTCCTTCTCTTTCTATCCCATCGCCGATGTATTTTCTGTATTACCTATAATAAGGATATCAAGTAGAGTAGCGTGCTTCCTCTAGGTCCCTGTCTATGGCAGCGATTGCAATGGGCGCACCGTCCAGCCGTCACATGCACAAACCTGTATGCGCGAAAGTTAGTGTGTTGTTGGTTACAGATGAGTAAAGTCCTGTACGGGACCAAGCTCTGTATGGTTGCGGGATGCGGGGAAGTGTGGCAATGCTTGCGTAAACAGAAGCTATAAGTTAGCATTATTATTTCCTACGTGGATGACATCACAGAGCTTCCATAATCTCGTGTAGTGCATTACCGTCACACCTCATACCACTCCCATTGTGTCAGATGGGACTGGCTAGTAAGCTTAGCTACTTTATACCGCTCGCAAAAGTTAAAGGCATGTGAGCGCTAGCCAATGCTCAGGAGGAGCGCTGTAGCCAAGAGTAGTGCGTTTACCGGCAGAAGTTCTGTACATAAGAGCACGTTTTACACGTCAGCAAAGATTCTGTCTATTTTTCCCTAATTAAATAACACGCTAAATATTCCTAAACCATTAAAATGTTACCTTGACACACGTCACTATGTGAACAGCAAGCACTGTTATCAGTCCAGTAACTCGCCTTTCAACTTTGTGATCTTTTCCGGAGATTGAAATACAGGAACGTTCTCTTTTTCTAAGGATGTAGCTGCTTCACTACAAATTTGTGATACTGGGTGTACACCACCTACACCACAAGCTTTTATAGTTAATTTCTGGATTTTTGAAAAATCTCCAGTTGCCCTTATTCTGGATTTCAGAGCTTTAGCAAAAACCTGTTCATATTGAATATAATTTTTCTACCCCGAGAATGAATCACTACACGTTTTTTGATTCAAAAATCACTTGTCCCAGCTTCAAGGGAAGTTTTCATGCACTCGGTTCAAAAACATTGGAGAAAAGATACGTGTATAGTAATAATTTAATGAAATGTTAATAACATTTCAGCTCGAGTTCGACACACGACTTAACGATGTTGTTCACTTTAACAAAATAACAGACCCGTACTCTGAAAACGAACTGAGCATTAAATAAGCCTGTTTAAAACTGCGTGACTTCTATTTTCATGGTAGGTGTACTTTTTATTTATGTTTAAGATAAGTGTTGTGAGGAAGGAATGGTGCTGCTTCAGGCTTATCTGTGTTGAATGGGTGGATGTTGGGTGACCATAACTATGTGAAAGATAAAACATGCATCGCTCGTGTTCCAAGTATCGTAGAGACAGGAATGTTGTACGGTCATAATCAGAAAATAAAATGATTTCTTATTATAGGATTGGCATATGTCATTTTCAAAT
>CM060955.1:135082669-135105169 GCA_030765055.1 Mantis religiosa | reverse complement strand
AAAATTAAAATTGTTTTCATGGATACTCTTTAGCAAGAAGTAATGTTGAAACTTCCACCTAGTATTTTGCAGTTTGGGCTACTTATTATTGGACTGAACTGGAACTGGATTATTTCGTAGGGAATTCGGCACGGAGATCCAAACTTGTTCTGTTACCTATGCCCCCAAGTGGGGCTTCCTTGTGGAGGAAGGATGAGGCGAGAAGAGAGGGCGGGCGTCCAAGGAGCAGCTCGACAGTGTAGGGAGCATTTCACTTAGAAAGTTCTTCCGGCAGTCCCGGACAACGGACATCCCACCCTGCAGTCCCACTACGTGACCTGGGTTCGGAAACCGGCAACCGTCCTACCGGAAGAGGATTTGGTTTACTCAGAGCGTATCATCCAATCATGCACCGCCAACACTTCTACCCTGAAAGAGACCACTATATGAAATGATAATGAGATGAAATGGAAGGGCAGGAAACTTGGGGGATGTAACTTGGGAGGCATTCGCCTGGCGACCCGGGAAATCCCTCCAAAAAGCACATGGGTCAGGTAGCTCGTCCACGGGAATTGAACTCGTGTCTCTCGAATGTGGGCCACAGACAAAAACGCCTGAGTCATCCCTCTCATTTATTGGACAGAAGTGGCATAGATCCCTTAGGAGGCTGATTCTGCACAATGTTGACTAGAAACATTCCAGATGACTAACTTCAAAGCAACACATACTAAAGAAACAATTTATCTAGCCCGCCTCGGTAGCGTAGATGGTAGCATGTCCGGCTCACGTTGAAGAGTTCAAGTTCGAATCTCGGTCAGGGTGATTTACCTGAATAAGCTTTCTCCGGGGTTTTCCCTTATTCTGAAATACGAATATCGGGTAAGTCTAAGCTCTATGGACCTTGGGCTCATTTGAGCATCATTTGATATATTCCATTCATCGTCCGATATTACTTAATGCTGGAGGACGTAAATTACAAAAAAAAAAAAAAAAAAAAAAAAATAATTATGGAGGATTTCTCTTTGTTTGGGACAGAAAAAATGATATTAATGTTTTATTTAGCGCATACTATCAAAAAGTTTCATGCTCGGCTCAAAATTTTAAATACTGAAGCAGTTTTAGTATAATGTAATTGCTTGAAGTACTGTAAGCGGATACCTTTGTTGTGCATTCAGTTTGCTGCATTTATCAAGTTTTTTTTTTTTTTTTTGTTATTGAATATTTTATATATTTAAGTTTGCTTATTGGGATATTGAAACAGATACAATATAACAGAAATTCAAGCTTCAGATGGTCCACTTATAAGAAAGTTACCAATAAGGAAATTTTCCTAAAACCATTCAAAAATAAAAACCAAGACTGCCTATTGATATGCTTGCTCAGATGATAGTAATGTATATAGCATTTGCTAAAGCTTCATTTACTCACAAATTGAGCATTACTTATCATATCAATATTCTGGACATAAGACTCAATCTTAATCTTGCCCACCTTGGTAGCGTGGTGGTAGCGTGTCTTTGTCACGTTCGAGAGGTCCCGAGTTCGAATCTCGGTCAGGGCGAGTTACCTGGATAAGGCTTTTCCAGGGTTTTCCCTTATCCTGAAAGACGAATGTCGGGTAGCTCTAAGCTCTATGGATCCCGGGCTCATTTGAGCATCATTTCACACATCCCACTCATCGTCCGACATGACTTAACTTTGGAGGACGTAAATTACAAAAAGAAAAAAAAAAAATGTAACCTTAAAATAAGATCACGAATATGCAGGATTGGAAATAAACGATTCTGGAGTGTACATCTCTCCCATCATCAGGATATTTATTAAATTTTATAACCACAAATCAATCACTAGACCTAACACAAATATAAAAAAGGACAAAGCATTATCAGTGTTCGCCTTTCTGAGCAAAAGACTGTTTTCAGTAAATTAAATGCCAGGTCAGGGGATGGCGTGGGTATAGAAAATTAATTGGGTCGAAGAAACGAAACTACTTAACTTGATTATCAAGCTGTATTGATCTGTGCTTCTTAGGTCGACGAATTTCCATTTTTAAGGCCGGATTCCAAGAGGAGCTGAACTGAAATCCAGCATCACGATTAAGCTTGCCCCTCTCGGAGGAAATGACCAAAGCCTCCTTAATTCTCTGCTCCCAGTAAGTGTTGCAATTTGCCAAGATGGTCGTCTTCCGAAAGCTGGCTCTATGGTCGTTATCAAAACAATGCTCTGCCAGTCCAGACTTCTCAGGTTGCATTAAAAGAATGCTACGTTCATGTTTGTTTATTCTGGTAGTGATCATATAAGGTGTTCCACATTCAAAGAGAATGTGGTACACTCCCGGAACTTGGAATTATAGTTCGTCTTTCACTGGTCTCAACAGATGTTTGATTTTCGGAGGTGGCTTGTGGATGGTCTTGATGTATTTGGCGAGAATTCTGCTCAATTCGGCAACCTATCCGGCAGAATGAGCAGTATTCTCGCCAAATACATCAGGACTATCCACAAGCCACCTCCGAAGATTAAACATCTGTTGAGACCAGTGAAAGAGAACCTGGACTTCTAAGTTCCGAGAGTGTACCTTATATAGGACAAACCGGAAGGACCATCGCTACCGGAATAAACGAACATGAACGGAGCATTAGTTTAATGTAACCTGAGAAGTCTGGACTGACAGAGCATTGTTTTGATAACGAGCTTAGAGCCAACTTTCGGAAGACGACCATCTTGACAAAATGCAATAGTTACTGGAAGCGGAAAATTAAGGAGGCTTTGGCCATTTACTCCTAGAGTGGCAAGCTTAATCGTGGTGCTGGATTTCAGTTCAACTCCTCTTGGAAACCGGACTTAAAATGGAAATCCGTCGACCTAAGAAGCACAGATCAATACAGCTTGATAATCAAGTTAAGTAATTACGTTTCTTTGACTGCATTAGTTTTCTATACTGACGCCATCTCGTGACCTGGAATTTAATTAGCTGAAAACAGTCTTTTGTTCAATGCGAATATTGACAGAGATATGTCTTTGTTAATATTTGTGTTATATCCAGTGATGCATTTTTGGTTATAACATTTAATAAATGTCCTGATGATGGTAGAGATGCAGACTCCCGAAACGTCGATATCTAATCATCTTTTCACCCAGCTGGCTTCCCGAGTAAAACTTGAGTATAAGCATGATTTTGTTCGTTTAAATAATTTTAACCATATAGATCTGGAGAACTATAATTAAAATGCAATAAGTTACAAACTTTGAAAAGTGGATCATTTATTTCCAAGCCTTCACCCAAGCCATTACCACACAGATTAAGAGATCCAATTAATTCTGTACTAAACACCATAAATTATAAAACTACGCTTTACCTATGACTCGAACTAGACACATATAAAGCAAACTAATTATAAAGCCACCGCAGTTCAAAAATCATTTTCAAAATTATGGTTAGCGTATTTTGGTCTCTGAGTGTATATTTCGGAACTAAATTTTCATGTGGACTAATTAGGAAACGATTGATTAGGTCAAGTTTATTGACGTGTAATTTAACAGAAGCTGATATACATGTTTTGCTATTTTACTTTCTTCCGTGTGTGCCTATTTAGCAACATATTATCAATTTTATGTTATGGCAATAAATTCTGATTTGATTGCATGAGTTAATTGGCTACAACTGCCATGACCTAGCACTCTATCCAGACACTTGTGGTATACCACTCTCACCGGAGGATGTGACTAACTCAGCACACCACGTTGTTGTTATTTTATTTTTGCTGTCACTTTCTCTGCCACCTAACTGTGACAGATAAGAGGAAATGTATTTCACCCAAAAATTCAATGATGAGATTATATAGGAAATAAACCTTTTGAAAACACAGGATCCAAAACAGGTTCTTCAGGAAAAGGTTCCTGTTTGTGTGTGCGCGCGGGTTTGTGTGTATCAACAGCATAATTCAAAAATCAAACTTCGGATAAACCATAAAAGTGACAAATTCAGAATCCGCTGAGAATACAATGAGATTTCAGCCCAAAAATTTTTATATGGAAAATTTAAACCATTTTTTCCCACTTTCTTCAAAAGGGAAACTTTTTCTCTATCTTCAATATTTTTATAAGAAATTAACTAATGTCTGCCTTACGTTCAAGAGGTCCCAAGTTCGAATCTCGGTCGGGGTGCTTTTTTTTTTTTTATTTACCTCCTCCAACCTTAAGTCATATCGGACGATAAATGGAATGAGTGAAATGATGCTCAAATGAGTCTGGGGTCCATAGAGCTTAGAGTTACCCGACATTCGTCCATCATCATAAGCGAAAACCTGTGAAAAACCTTATCCAGGTAACTCACCCTGACCGAGAATCGAACTCGGGGCCTCTTGAACGTGAGGCAGACATGCAACCACCACGCTACCGAGGCAGGCAAAGGTTGAGTTACCTGGATAAGGTTTCTCCGGGGTTTTCCCTTATCCTCCAAGACGAATGTCGGGTAACTCTAAGCTCCATGGACCCTGGACTCATTTGAGTATCATTTCAGCCAACTAATTCATCGTCCGATGTGACTTAACGTTGGAGGACGTAAATTACAAATAATAGTATTATAATAAAGGAGATTGCTATGATGATAAATGATATTCAATCTAAGATTTAACTGCCTCGGTACCGTAGATGGTAGCATATCTACCTCACGTTCAAGAGGTTCCAAGCTCCAATCTCGGTCAGGTTGAGTTACCTGGATAAGGATTTTTCCAGGGTTTTCCCTCATCCTGAAAGACATATTGAGTAAATCTAAACTCTATGACTTTGGCCTAATCTGACCATCACTTCATCCATTTCATTATCTGATATGACTCAACGTTGAAGGAGCTAACTCTTGTTTAAAATAAAGGTAAAAAACTAGGAGAGCCATGGCTCTCACCTAGGCGGCCCGGGTTCGATTCCAGGTGACCTAAAAGTGGGATTTGTGCTGGACAACTTGGCGCTGGGGTGGGTTTCCTCCGGGTCATTCGGTTTTCCCCACCATCATTCCCCCAATTGCTCCATCAATCATTCATCTCAGGCGTTGGGTTGACCCCTCAACCCTAATTTCATCTCAGGTCATATGCTTCGGATCCCTCGCTCTGAGGGAACCCAAGCGCCTCCTAACGTCAGCATTGACGAGAAAGGGAGGAAAAAAGAAATAGAATTTTATATGAATAACTTGTGAAGAACTCTTCATACCGAAGGAATTATATACATTTTTTATAAGTAGTAAAAATTAAGAGATGGAGGAAAAAAGTTACATTAAAAAAAGTTTTCAAATCTCATAATTTATTTCAAATATCCTTCTTTGTTCCATCAGGCATTTCCGAAATATCGATTATTATTTGCTGAAATTTCAGTACTATTTTAATTTTAAGCGCTTTTCAAATGTTTCTCGCTGTATCATGGAAAGCATGTAGCGAACCGTTTTCAAAATCTGACTTCGTTTGACTATTCATCTTGTAACTGCAGCAAAATATATGTTTATCTCGATTGATATGAACTGGATAGGAAAAGAAGTATCCTTAAAAGTATTTTAACTTTGTTTTAATTTAGTGAGCGTTTTGTTTTTTGTAGCTGCTGTTATCGAGTCCACGCCGCCTTCGAAAACTCGTCGCGCGTCTGCTTTGAGGCAAACGTGACCTTCCCTTTTAAAGCGAACTTCTACTCGCCAGCAAAGTAAAATATGCAGCTGTCAAATGTCTCCCATTTCCAAAGCAGTTTCCTAAAAATCGTTGAAAGATAAAATGATCATGCTCTTCTAAAGTCTTTACCGAAATATCTGTGCTTTAAAGAATGGCTTTAGTACTGCAATGTAAATGCCGGTTCACAATAACCCAAAAGCAGTAACAAAACCACAGCGACGTGACGCAAGCGGTAGCGTGTGTGGCTCGCATTACGGAGGTCGTGTGTCCGTCGTTTCCCTCTTCTCACTTAGATAACTGCTGGGGTGTTCATCCTCGTACCCCATTTCCTATACCCGTCATCCCCATACATTTCGAGGTTGTAAGATTACCTGAGAACGGCAGACTAGAGAATTGTTTTAAAAAAGCATTTTCTATCGTCCCGATCACGTTTATACGTGCTAGTACCACATACAATACGCAGTTCTGTCATATAAATGTATCATTTCTCGTGCTGTCGCACATACCAGAAAACATCTGAGGGTCGTACTACTCGCTGGAGGGTTAAGAGGAGAAAATTGGCATTTGTCAGTTCATCATTTGCGTAACATTAGTATCTCAGTTGTTGATATGTTGAAACACTAGCTGTGATCTTTCTCGGAAAACGCTAGATTTGATATTTATTCAAGACATTTTAGGGAAACAAGCCAGGTGAAAAGACGATTATAAATCTGCAATTCGAGAGAGGGTATCGCTCCCATCATCAGGATATGAATGAATAAGTAATGTATTTATTTATTTATTCATTCATTTGTTCATTTATTTATTTGTTTATTTATTTATTATTCACTCATTTCCTGATGATGACAGCGATGTATACTCCCGAAACGTCGAATTCTAATAGTTTTTTTCACCTAGATTGTTTCTTGAATATATTCATCGCCAGGAAAGCTTCAGATCTTTTTCTGCTAGAGTTAATGTCAAACAATTTCCTTACTACCACATTCTCGTAAGAGGAACACAGTAAAAGCATCAAATGTAGCAGCAGAGTTAATTCACATACACGCATTTAGCAGCAAACAAACCGATCCCAGCTCAAGTCCTCTTACTTGAGACACCGATCGCCTTCTTTTGGTGGTCAGACAGTAATGGTGCGAGAAGGGCTCAGGCGTCTCTCTGCGTCGGCCCGGTCGGATGAAGGCCTATAGTAGCGAGTATGAGCGGTATCGGATGAAATCCTACTGCTTGCGCCTGTCATTTGTCTGATATGTTCGCCCGTCTTGTATTTCTCGTTCTAAGGGACCACCTGGGTGCTCTGACCCAATTATCGTGACATCTTCGTGGTGCGCAACTTTACTCTTAACTTAAAATAACTAAAAGGGAAACGAGCGTCTGAAACAAAGGAGTACACAAGCCTGACAACGAAAACTGAAATGCATATTATTGTCTATATCGATGGCAATATGAATAGATGATTTTGTACATCGGGATTTGGTTAGCTTTTGTTTCAGTATTTTGAGGATATGATACACTTGCGCTAACATTTATTCCAAGCGGATTCCAAGGTGTCACGGACACCTTGAATATTATTTACAATAAAGAGTCCAATATGCATAGATCTAATGTGCCGTACCCGGGAATGAAAATGAGGCGTTTAAATCTTGGCTAAGTACACTTTCTCATATATAGTTTCCCATTGATTCTGAACGCCCACCTTGTAGTACATGGATTTTGACTTTGTCCTTCTCATTTTATTTATCGTTCTCGATTATTGTAAGACAGTTTTAAAGACGAATACAATGGGGACTCAGCAGTTTATGACAACAAACACAATACTTTATAATTTCTGTTTTAGTTAAACTTATAATTGCGTTTACTTACGTGTATAAGTTATTTTCTTTTAAAGTTGCACTGTTTATACATCGACCACACACATATATAGGTATATATTTTTGGGTCATATGTCCAGTATGTCACCATTTTCTGCTCCTTCCACCTCCTACAACATTGGTGCGCGAGCATGTCCTTCCCCTTCCCTTTTCATTACTCTTTCCAGTTTTCCTCTCTCTCTTGTGTGACCTTCTATTTTTTTTCCATATGGTTAATTAGGTAAAAAAAGTTTGCTTACTTTGTGCTGTTTTTTTGTTTATTAAGGTAATAGTTGCCCAGTGCTACACACATGTGTAAATGAGACAAAAACAACATGACACACAGGCAAATAGACGATATATGCACATAGCATAAAATAAACTTGAATAAAATAAAACCACAGTGACATCAGAAATGCAGAAATGAAGTCGACCTATATTAGGTACCCCATTAGCTCTGAAATCACAAGACGATAGTGCTGCGACGTAATCCTCTGCAGAAGAATCCTCCTAGAGTAGAAGAATTTCCTGTGGCAAACCTCTTGATCGTCGCGGGATGGAAAGGCTGCTGGCTAGAGGATTTGCAGTTCATTATGGGATATGATTTGGATAACCGGGAAGAGGCAAAGGTCAGTTCCTGATTAATTCAGTTTCCAGGTGAGCCGTGGTCAATGTGGCATCTGCAGGCTTCCACAGCTCCTCAGTGGAGTGTAACAGGGAGGCCTGTGTCGCTTCCTCATATTTGGTTCTGTTCAGTTTATTCCATTTTCTATTTCCTGATTTATTTTCTCCTCTTGGTGGAAACCAATTGCTCTTAAGTATTTATACTCTATTACATATTCCAAGGTATATTTATGTTCCATTTACTATTCCTCTCTCTCTCTCTCTCTCTCTCTCTCTCTCTCTCTCTCTCTCTCTCTCTCTCTCTCTCTCTCTCTCTCTCTCTCTCTCTCTTCATATAATACCTAATTTTCTTTACGACAATTTTCACTCCTATTGTTCTATACTCTGAAGCCACTGTCTCACTATACATTGTAGCTTTTCTTTTCAATCTGCCATTACTTCTATATCGTCTGCCTATAGCTGAATTAGATCCCAATATCTTATTTGTGTTTTCCTCTTTCTACAGTTTTTACATTATTTTGTTATATCACTTCTTACCAGTATAAAGGTGACAATCCTATCACATGGTTACAAGTTCTTCATAATCTGCTTAGACGCAAGTCTGAGTATAGCCTAAAGGTAATCTTGACACTTCACTATAGAATTATTTAGGTCTGGATACCAACAGAAATATTCTGGAAAGTTTCTAGCAACGGATTTTAGGGAATGGACGTCTTTTGAATGGTAAATGCTTTATGCACTTAGTTTATTTGTTTAACACTTCTGATGTGTCTGTGGAACACAACACAACAAAACGCACACCCACCCACACACACACGCGCGCGCGCGAATGCGCGTGCTTTTATGGATGTTGCATATGTGTTCTCTTATTTCTTCGAAAAGAACTTTTGGATATTTAGGGCCAAATTCTGGACTCGAATACGATTAAAAGTTTCTTCTTTCACTGAGATCTAAAATAATCCAGAATAGGTAGTCTTTAGCAACACTATTAACTGCTTTTTACAAATATTGGCTTCTGTTCATCCAGTCATGCAGGGTTGGGTTAGGAATGCTGACGACATACCGAGTTCCAGTACTGACCTCTATTAACATGTCTTTCACCAAGGGAGGCAATGGTGGTGGCGCTCTTACTATAAAACCTTGAATTGTTGCATCATAAATGAAGAAAAAGTTTACGTAACTTTTCTGACAAACCTTATTTAAGCATTCAACCTTAACCACTGCCAAGGAACTCCTACTAGATATGAACTTATGCTAACGACCGTCGATTCCTTCAGTCGGAAATAAGAAAAGCATATATTATATCTCCATAAATTCTCCATCATTTACAGCAGCAAGCTTATCTTACCTAGTTATTACTGCATTCTTTAAAAGAATATTTATGTAGAGGTTACGTCATTCCATTCAAATTTCTCTCTGTGAGTTATTTCAGTTTAACTAACAAATATCTAATTACACCCAGTATGTCAGAAGAACGATGAAAGTTGCATCAAAGCTAAAAGGTAACAACCTACTGAGAGTGACAATGAATAAGGAAGAGGGGGCAAAAGAAAGATTGGAAGTATTTAATGTATGATGTAGAATACCAGAGAATATCCTTAGAGTTTTAACATACAATATTTACGTAGTATTTTAAAAACGATTAAAATGATAAAAACAATTAAAAACAACCAGAAAATGCATGTTTTAATGTTAGATTTGTCCTGTCTTTATCCTCAAACAGGAAATAAATATATGTTTGTCCTGTTAATCGGAAAAACAGAACAAATGCCATTTGGAATGAATTAATAATTTGTGCATTTTAACATTTTTGAAATGCAAGCTGCTTATTCTAATATTTTTATAAATTAATATGATTGCTTCAACTCACCATTCCGTCCTAAAATTGCAATGTCAGTTGATTGAAATTCAAACTACATCTTACCGCAAGTTCTAGTTTTGTGTATCCACCTGGATATTTTCGTTCTAAGCACTATGACTTCCGAACAAAATTAGGGCCACTCAGGGAGGGATATAATGGTTACATTCACATTACTTTCTTTACTTAAGTTACCTCATTAAATGAAATAAATCTACAAAACGCCAAAAGAACATTTCGTTATAAGAACAGTTCGAAATTTTCAAAAAGTCACTTTTGAAGTTCCATACCCTTTGCATAATCACCAGAAAATTACCAATAGCGACTTGCAACATGAAAAAGAATATGAACATTTCAAAACAAATAATAAAAAAGAAACTCTTGCAAATTTTAACACCACAAAATCTGGAAGTGATATATATTGTGTGCTGTAATAGGATCTGCAGTTTCTGTAATCACATTTTGTGAATGTTTTAGGGCTTGCCAATTTTACGAAAACGATCAGAATGGAAAACTCTCAGGTTATTGGCAAGGTATTCAAAATGTACATCTGTATTCTTAAAAAAAAAAACATTTAATTTCTAATATTTTTAAGCAAATTGGTAGAACCCAGTTTCAAAGAACTATAATTAAACATTTGCCCATGTCAAATGTAGTTTATGGTGAGGCGATCGTTTTGAAAATCTTCGCGCTGCATTCTTGGAAGATACTGAACCTAAATTCAATGAATGTCATAAGACTTACGTAGTACCTTTTGATCCCAAATGGGATACAGGACAGCTCAAAGTGTGCACTTCTGTTAAAATTTCAGTATCAAGTTTTTGGATGCATTGTAATACTTTCTCATCTTAAAATAGGTAAGTAGTAGAAAAATCTTATGTTCTCTATAAGCTTATCTAACTTCTATTGTTTGTATGTATATCATTCATAGTCAAGACTCCTTTCCCACCTACTTGATTTTATTTCAGATAAACCTTTGCATAAATACATATATACCCATTTCTTACATATAAATAAACATGAAATAGTGATAGCTAAATATTTAAGAACGGTACTTGAGCTTAAAGATTTATAGTGGTTCCACGCAATTCCCAGAATCAGCTGAATATCCAAAGAAATTTATAAGAATTTCTCAGTTGTTGAATAATTCAAACCATTAATAATGAACATGTAAATGTGTATGAAGTAAACAATGACAGTGCTATGGACTAGAAGGTATGCCGTTACTGGAGCGGAGCAACTGCACAAGGCTCTTAGGAGGGGCATCCCAACGAGCTTCCCAATTGCTACTCTGTTCAGCAGGAGGCCTTTGACCTCAAGGGATTTACCGGCTTTTCATTTCATTTATTTCAAATGAATATGCACTAAGAAAACTACTTGAAAAAAAATGTATTTTTAAGAGACACTCATTTGTTATAGTATATGTTTTCATTTACCACTTATAAATTACGCAGTCAGTAAGAATTCCAAGCTATTCCCAGGAAATATAAAAAAAAAATCGTTGTGTAAATGTTATTAATGCGCAATGTTTAGAAAGAAAGAGTTAGAAATTCGAGTATTTTATCCGGGATTTGAACTACGAGTCTCCCGAATGCTCTAACCACTGCGCTACCATGACAACATGCCAGCGCATAACCTCCAACTGACTCGCGGTTACCTCTTGCCATAGTAGCTCAGTAGTTAAAGCATTGGGATGGACACCGCAGTAACTGTTATTAATGAAGGGTTCGCGGTTTATAAGTCGTGTCAGGTTTGTGACTGTCGAGTTTTCGGCCATTGTGTCCTCCAGGCCTTCTTCAGAATCAAATTCAGATTCAAATCCTGAAGAGTATAGAATGGCCGAAGGCTCGACAGTCATAAACCTGACACGGCTGATCACTTGCGAAGTCTTGATTACTAACGCTCGCCGTGAAAGCTTTAAGTCTTACACCGCAGTAAGTGGTTGAAATCCCGGCTACGGCATTTTATTCCTAAGTCTGTCTTTACCTTACCAAACCTAGTCCTATACACAGCTAGTGTGAAAGAACAATCAAACTTTACATAATACTATAATTAAAATTCTTAATGTTATTTTTGAGAACATTAAAAATACGAGGGTCGTCCAGAAAGTAGGTTCTGTTTGGTAATAAAATTAAATTGTGTACAGATACAGAAAAATTATTTATTGCACAAAATTCTACAACACTTAAACTACTTTTCCACATAACTGCCGAAATTTTGCAGGCATTTGTCATAGCGAGGCACAAGTTTTCGTATACCTTCTTCATAGAAGTTTGCCACCTGTGTCCTCAACAGTTGGAAACATTTTCTTTCAGCTGTTTTATCATTGTTGAAGTGTTGACCGCCAAGGAAAGGTTTGAGATGCAAAAACAGATGAAAGTCGCTAGGAACGAGGTCAGGGCTGTACGGGGATTGTCAAACATGTCCCAGCCTGTAGGATGTTTTTCGTCGCATTTGCAGTGTGTAGTCGTGCGTTGTCGTGAGGAAACACAACAACTTTTGACAGCATTCTTCGGCGCTTATTCTGTATTGCGCGGCGCAATACTAGCATTCAGAAAACGAATCACAGATCTGATTTCACAAGCGGCGGGATTTTCAATCAACACCGACATTGTAAACAAGCGCAACAAAGCGTACGTGGCTGACAGCGATCTCACAATGGCGCACATTTCTTCTTGATACAGAGCGTCTACCGCGCATGTGCAGAAGTGCAGCGGAGATAAATTGAAACAGAGGTTACTTTCTGGACGCCCGTTGTATTTAAGAGCCTTCCATATAAACTGTAGATAAGGGTGAGGGATTTTCTTAGAAATGTTTGTGTTATTTTGTTTAAATTAACGTCCTCCAACGATGAAGAATTTGGGTGAAAAGATGCTCAAATGAGCACAGGGTGCATAGAACTTAGATTTACCCGACATTCATCTTTAAGGATAAGGTAAAACCCTAGAAAACACATTATCAGATAACACACTCTGAGATTAGAACTCGTGACCTCTGTCACGCTAGTCGGACACACTACCACATAATGCTACAGAGGCGGGCTTCGTATTTTTGGAAGATACTGAACTTAGGATTCAAAGTTGATAGAGTCAACATGAAAAATTGAATGCCACGGCCAGGATTTGAACCACGGATCTCCTGGTTTCCGTTCAGACACTCTTACCCCATGAGATACCATGGCCAACTTGCTTTCATGGCATTAAGTTCTCAATTTGACTCATGTATTTCTCCGGAAAACCACTAGAAGCTCTGCATTCGAGATACACCATTTTTGGCGACTTACTATCGTAAGCACTTGAGTCCACGCTTCATCATTAAATCTCAAACGGTATATCTCGAATGCGAGGGCCCCTAGTGGTTTTCCATAGAAATATATGAGTCAAATGGAGAATTTGATGACATGACGGCAAGTTGGTCATGTTAACTCAATGGGTAAGAGCGACTGGACGGAAACCAGGAGATCTGTGGTTCAAATCCCGGCCGTGACATTGAATGTTTCATGTTAACTATCTCCGTATGGGAGGGGATCCGTCCCCTTCAGCTGCCGTGGTGCGGCCGCTGCGGACCCCCAACACTCGTGGTACCTCTGACGTTACTAGAGGAACCTCGGGCCCAACATCTGAGCCCCTCCTTCGGCAGTTGTTCGGATTGGGATGATCTCGAGGAGGCAGTGGTTCCCGATACCCGTGGGAATCGGGTACGTCTAAGGATGGGGTTGAGGGAAGTCATTAATTCTCCCGGGTACTAGCCTGCAAAGCTAGTAGAAGGTGTGCTAGATCGCCAGGCGGCCCTACCGAGGTCATATCGGTAGCCTTCACTTTTGGTGTTGGCGCGCGTAAGTGGCGTATCCACTTCCATCCCGTCTTGTGTCTTTGGACCAAATGGGGGGCTTGTTAGTAACCCAGGTCTTGTGCTATGGAGAGCCCCACGGAGGACGCCGAGCGCCCTTTGGGACAGCTCGGATAACTCCCTGGTTGAAAGAGGCCTGGGTCTTGTTCCTACGGGTTCAAGAACCTCTGGACTCAACTGTTGACTCTATCTATCAAAAACACTAGCCCATATACGGCCAGTGTGAAGGAATGATTAATTTTCATCAAGTAACTAAAATCAAAGTTGATGACTAAGGACTTTTTTGTTTTTGTGTTTTGCTGCTCACAGACACGATAAACAAACAAATACGCGTGGGCCCAGTCTCACATAAACAGGTACATTTTCTAAAAATGCTGTTTTAGTTTTTTTTTTCCAGGGAGCTCTCAAAATGCGCATTTCGGTATAAATATATATGCTAGGGAAAGTAAGTGAAAATTAAAATCTACATCCAGAGGTTTTCTGGATTTTTGTGTATTCGAATTGAAGTCTGGAGTGCATCTTTGAAGTCAAGCACTTATAGTGCGAATTTGATTTCTTATGTCTTAGCTGTTCACAGGTGTGGGTTATGTCTATAATTTGGATATTATGTTAAGCATACAACAGCATTAGCTATGGTAATAAGAATGACTGTCTTCAACTTGTTATGATGTATTGCTGTTGGTGAGTTTACGAGCTAAGGCACCTTCAAGAAGCACTACTACTATAGCAAGTGTTTATGTAATGTCCCCTTGGGCTTTTATTCCAGATTGCTTCCGCAAAGAAAATTACTATTGTCGAGTGTTTAAGTGCGGCAGACTGCTACAAGTTTTCTCTCCTTTTGGTGCCATCATTTCACCATTATTCAATTCCCAGACTGCTTTACCTGCAGCTGGTTTCCCGAAGAAACACTGACGTAGGAGAAGAGAAATTAACTAATTTTGCCAATGTCAAGATAAATTATTATCTTTGCAATTTCACATACAAATACATTTAAATACCGGACCGGATCTTTCAGCACGTGCACCATTATACACGCAGATGACTTACAGTTGAGATATATACAGCTGCTTTTTCGTTTTTCTACTACATAACCAGCGAGAGTTTTTGGGTTTGATCCTCATCTACCACGCACTTTGAGGGTTTCTGTAGTTTCTTCTAGTCTTTTATTTATTTTTAATTTTTTAAATATTTCATGCCCACTTTTACTACGAGGGCCGTTCAGAAAGTAACATCCGGTTGACTGCAAAAAATTCACCAAGTTAAATAAAAATATTTTAATATATACATCTTACAACTACATCTTTGCACTATTTATCTACGTAGTTTCCATAACGATTGAGGCACTTATCATATCTGTTCACAAGCTTTGAAATTCCTTCTGCATAAAAATCACCCGCTTGTGCCTGGAACCAGCCTGTGGCCGCATCTTTGAGCTCTTCGTCGTCATCAAACCGCTGGGACCCGAGCCATGTCTTCATATGCATGAAGGGGTGATAATCGCTTGGCGCCAGATCTGGGCTGTAAGGTGGATGGTTGACAACGTCCCACTTGAAGGACTCAAGAAGGGCTGTTGTTCTGCGAGCAGAGTGAGGACGGGCGTTATCGTGCAAAAAAAAACGATACCGGAAGTCACGATGAATAGCTGCTGCAGAATATCCTTTGGCTGAAAAAAAAGCTTATAACAGCACGCACTTCACATTTGGCGGAGTTTTCTATTGCAGCACACATTTCAAACGGCCACAAACACTAAACTAGCGCAGATACGACGTTCACTCGACCACGGCTTGATGCCGACTGACCTGCTGAGTGCGTGAATGCACAGATGGCATCGCTACTCCCTCCACTACCTGCACTGTGATCGATCGGAGGTTACTTTCTGAACGGCCCTCGTATATGTGGCACCGCAGATGGTGACACTGATGATACATGAATGAAGATGGACACCGGTGAAATGCCATGGCAGGGACAGCCAGAGCAACCGGAGGAAAACCCATCCACGCCGCTTTGTCCACTACAATCCCACATGCAGTCCTCTGGAATCGAACCTGGGCCGCTTTGTGAGAGTCGAGTGTTCTAACCACACGGCCACGGCGTGGACATCTACTCATTTAAGTGAATGCTGAGGATGCTTACCACGATTTCTTTTATATTTCCCTTCAATCCGTTTCCCTATCATCCTTCCTGTGCTTTTAGGCTCGTGGATTACGACGATGGCAATATGCCAGAGAGATGGTGCGGACGCTTGCACATTGTAAATGCTGCTCACGACACTGGTCGTCGTCCTCAAGTTAGCACATGATTTTTGATTCCAGACGCGGAGTGTTGGTGGATGCGCAGCGGAAGCTGGCTCCAGGATGAATAACTCTCAGTACTTGCTAAGGAATTAAGCGTGTCCCTGTGGAGTTTCTGTGTGCAGCTCTGTTATCTGGAGGTCGGTATGGCGAGTCCCGCGCTCTCCCAGCGTAAACATGATAGCCAGATAACCAGGAACTTCTAGAAGTTTCGCCATCTGAACTCCTGGAACTGTGTGGACATTTCTAAAGGTTGTATAAGTGAGCGCTCGCACGAGTTGGGTGTGTCCGTGTAGCTACTTAGTGGCTGTCGTGAAGTGACTAGTCACAGTGAGAGAGAAAACAAGTTCATGAGTTAGGAAGTGCGTTTCTGTTGCGATGTGCTTCGTAAACGCTGTCCTCCAAGTGAGTTTGTGGTAACGTGCAATGAGTGCTGTGACTGCAAAGGTTTCCGGAACAGTCCGGAAGAAGAGGCTAGGTCAGGTGTGTTTTGTTTCCCACTACATTAGGAATGAAAAAAAAATGTGAAAACAAGTGAAACTAAGCGAACAGTGCAACTATTAACATTAGTGAAATAACAGCTTGACCTTAGCATTGTAACACAGAAATTACAACTAGGTCATTACTTGACGTTTTAAAAGCTGGACGAAGTTCTAATATTTATTACTAAAGCTACATCTTTCATTAGATTGTTTGTACCCACCAAAAAGGAGAAAAAATTAAGAGAGTAATTATTGCATTCACACAATTTTCTCTATGCACTGTTCTGCAAACTAGTTTTACGAAATCTTACTCTTCTGAGTGTCCAGTTTAACGGAGTAAAAAAAATTTTGAATTTAAAATGGTGAAGGTAGATTGAATGTATAGGCTCAAGAAGTATTTTATTTGTTTACTAACCAATTCTGTGATTCCTAGTTTGCCCAAAGGTATAGTAGGAATATAATAAACTACAAGGTATGACAAAGTAAACACCATCAATGTAACAAACAGTAAACAACAATTAATAATTTAGTTTAAGAAGTAGCCACATTTTTAACAGCCAGTCGCTATTTTAAGACTCCAATAAAGACGAAAAGCACCTTTAAGCATAAAGAATAAATTCAAACTAATAATAAATATTATCTCGGTAATGTTCAAAGTCAAAATAATGATTATTTGACGTAAATTGTAGGCTTGAATGAGATCTACTTTTTTGTGTAATAACTTGTTAACCATTTCTTATGCTTTACCATTTATCATTCCATATAGAAAAGTCGTTCAACAGGTTGTTCTCAGAAAAAATCAAGAAAATAATTTTGTTTCTTCTTCTCCTGAATTAACTTTTAATGACAGCTTAGAAAAAAATTAAAAATAAGCATCTTTTGTCCATATAACGGAAAAGTGGAGAACACTGAAGCTAAATGCAAAATTCGGCATTTAACCGAATTTTCCTTTGTTAAGTTATTCTATTCACACATGGGATTAGGATTCACTACGGAGAGGATTCGGCATTTAGACCACTTCGCTGGGTCCACTGTGCCTATGCCCCCAAGTGGGACATACCCGGGAGGATGTATGAGGTGGGAGGAGACAGAGAGTGGCCATCCCAAGGAGCCACGACAGTGTAGAGGGCAGGATCCCTAATTTTAATTAGATAGGGCTTTCCCCGACAGATCAGGACAATGGACTCGATCCCCTACTGCGGGACGGCAACGAGCCCAGCAGCCGAGCCCCAAAGGTCCCAGGTAGGCGGTCCGAACCCCGAAGATCCTTGTCTGGCGGTCCCGAAATGGTCCCAGTAGAGGAGCGGAGAGAGTAACTGACCTACCGGAGTAGGAAGTAGTTTATCTCAGAGCATATCATCCTGCCATGCACCGCCGAGCCACCCGCCGACACTTTTACCGTGAAAGGGACTACCAGATGAGAGATGGCATGAAATGATAATGGAGTTGAACTGGAGGTACAGCATATTCGGGAGATATAATTAACCTACCCAGCATTGGTCTAGCGATCCGGAAAAACACCCGAAGGGGGTCAAACTCAAGCCTTCCGAATGCCGGCCACAGACGAATCCACCTGAGACATCCCACTCGGTTCTATTCACACAGACATTGAACAAATATGTTCTTTTTGGACTCAGAAAACTTTAAAATATGTATTTTAATGACATCTTGATATAAAATACTCGAATGAAATGTTATTTTTCCTATACTCAATATAGTTTGGTAGTTAACGTAAATATAATTATGTGTATTTCCAACGAGAGATGTAATCAGGCACTGCAATTCACAGGTTTTTGTAGCCTTCTGTGAATGTTTATAAAACTGGGGAAGTTTTGGGAGAAGTTTCTGATACTGGTTCAATCAGGTAATAAATTATAGTGATGTTTGATGCTCATGACACCAACATATTTCGTTGCATATGAATTTTGTTCAGTTAAAAGTAAGAGAATTGAAGATAATAACATATTAATTATAAGGAACGGATATCCAATGAAATCGTTTTCTTTAGTTTTGTCTGTCGAAAGTGGTTTTGCTAAAATAAAAGTTAGAATATATGGTAAAGGCATTCTTTGCCTTTTTTCTGAAGCTTCATTTCAATATTTTAAAGATAAATTTATCTAATGTCGGCTAACAACAATGGTCTTATAGCGACAACTATAAGATGGTAAAACAAATTTTGTATATAGTTGGTCTGTACAATTACCGTTTTAGAAACTATTAGGTTAGAGTACAGTACAAACATATAAGTTCACATAAACTATACGCAGCACTATGTTCATACTTGTTATATATTACTTATTAATTATAGTTATTCCCACTTCACAGAATACACAGAAACCAGGTAACACTGAATAGAGTTTGGTACTCGACTGCCTTAATTAAAGATACATGCCCCACCCAAGGACGTCTAGGGAAAAATTGGTCAAATTCGTGCATAATATCAGCACAGGTTAATGCATAGGATATACTAATGATTAAGATTCTAGGTTCCTTCACAGATTTTGCCTTCTTACTTCAACCATCTATTCTTATGTATATTTTATGTTAATTAAAATAGACATTTGTAGAAATGTTATCACAGATTCGCTTATTAGTGTAATGGAAATATGAGAGTGCAGCAGGCTTGAGTGATAGATATATTAGGGACCAGCCACTGTGTGATACCTTTGAAATCCCGTTATCTTTTTATTTACAGTCATATCTATGTCCATTGGTGGTTTAAGAGGTATCTACAAGTTGGTGAGCACGTAAGCGATAGATGTACAAAGCTGAAAAGATACTTAAGCCGCACTTAAGTTACTTACACCGAAGTTAAGTAAAACGGGTTAGTTATTGTTTTGGTTCATGTAAAACGGTTGAAATTGAAGTCATATTCACTGCATTTTTCTATAAAGTAGTCAAATGTTGCCTGATGTCCTTCCATTATGTGGATAATCTGTTGGTTCTATTGGATATAGTAGCTCTAAACTGAGCTGCAATATAGCATTATACTCTCGGCTTGGTTTTATTTGAGCCCCAGTGGGGATGTTTGCTATCGAAGTCCCTTTCAGGTAAGAAATGTGAAGCCATTAAATACATTCCACAAGTGTGCTGCACTCAATTTATTTGCGGGAGCCTTATGAAAATGGAAATTGTTGCATTTTATTGTATGTGGATTCACTAATGTATGGTAATTTGTTAGGTAACAGATTACTTATACAAAGATTCCAGTGCTTTCTTGTCTTACGTGGTCAGCTCCGTATATACTTAGTAGACAGGAAGAAATAAATATAGGTGTGGAGGTAATTTTGTTCATGGTGCTAATAAAATATCTATGTTGTAAGTTCTGAGAAGGTATTCCACCTCGTGTTCCCTTGGGCGTTCCAAGTGCAAATTGATAATGATTTAGGAACAACCATTATATCTTTACGCGTGGTGGAATAACTTGAGACAAACTGGTGGCGTGGTTTGTATAAAGTTGATTCATTTCTAGGCTAGAACGTAGATCTTCAGCACAGGAGCTCAGCGTGTATTGTTTACTTTGTGTAATATTTGGAGGAGATTGATACTTTTTTTCTTCTTCCATTTACACCCCGTCTTTAACTCCAATGGTCATATCGGCGGCCGTTCTCCTTTGGAACATCTCCAAGTTGTAACTCGTTTTCGTTGGGTTTTAATCATTAGATCATGAACACATTCGCACTCTCATTCATACTTCCAGACTATGGGGAAGATGATTAATTATCTTGGTCGGAGAAAAATCCCCACCCCCACCGCTGGGAATCGAACCCGGGACCCCTAGCACGGCACCCCTAGCACCCCTACTTGTTTCTTGTTGGTTTATTTTAGCTGTAGATACGAAAATATACACCAGAAATTCTTTCTTGTTGTAGTTTTTTTCGACAAGGCAAACTTTATAATTTGCGTATTTTAGATTTACAATTTACGCAGATTGATGGTCCGTCAGTGGGTTGTGTGCAGTTTTTCTAAAGCATGTCGTTAAACACGATGTAGTAATTGTGGTAGTACTTTCTACTATGGCAGTACTCTTTCCATCTTATACATTAAATTACATTGCTCTGAACTTCAGTGGTTAACTTCTGCCTACTGCTTAACTCATAGATGCTATTATTGTTGGAGTTCGGTTTAAAGTTCTGGAAACGTTAAGATATCAATGACGAATTAAATGTATGTCATGCATTTTCTAAGACACAACTTAGTCAAAATATATTTTTGTCCAGAAATCATTTTTGGATGTTTCTTGTTATTTGTAGGAATTTTCCATTTTTATCAATTCTTCAACTGGGAAATCATTATTCCTCTTTGTATAATTTTGTCATGCAAAGAGAGCGGAATATCAAAACCATCAGTTTCTTTTCTTTTTTTTCCTTTAGGAAAATCTATACTGCAATCGAAGAAAACCATCAGTTGGTGACTACCTTTATAAGATTTGACTATGGCTTACTTGTTTGTAATTTACGTCCTCTAATATTAAGTCGTATCGGACGATAAATGGAATGGGTGAAATGATGCTCAAATGAGCCCAGCATCCATAGAGCTTAGAGTTACCTAACATTCGTCTTTTCAGGATAAGGGAAAACTCTGGGAAGAAAACCTTATCCAGGTAACTTACCCTGACCGAGATTTGAACTCGGGAACCTCTTGACCTCTTGAACGTGAGGCAGACCCGCTACCTTCTACGCTACCGAGGTGGGCAACTATACCTTATGTCCTTTGTATTATCTTATTCCCATTTTACGTACAAGGAAATGTGTAAACATACCAATCTTATAGAATATGTCTACATTAAAATATGAATGAATAAATGAATGAATGAATAAATCATTGTGCATATTCCAGGCTACATTTATTTGTCTTTACCTTGTTGCTACCTTGGCTTACATGACACTCTGGTCTTCTACTCTGCCAGGTAGCTCTTAACCTACATGCGTAATTGTTACTTAATTAGCCCCATTTTTACCCAGCTTCTTCCTTTCTTATGTTCTTTACATTTCTTGCCCATTTTCTTTTACTTTCTATAAGAAATCACCAATACTTCCCATCTTCTTTTCCTCCTTCTCTGTTAACATTTTTATAGCTACTATTCTCTTCTCTACTTTTTCCCATTTTTCCTCCCAAAGCTTTTTTCTCCATATTGCAACCTCCTCACATTCTGTTACGTAGTGCTCTCTGCTTTCTTTTCTGCCACACAATTCACAAATTCCCTTTTCGCTACCTCTTATCCCTCTTAGGAATATTGTTCCTGTTCTCATCCATGCTAACCCTTCTCTCTCTTGCCTATTGCAGAAATCTACATATGCTTCTCGTCCACAATTTCTTTTTATTTGTTTGTAAAATTGTAATGATTTCATATTTTTAGACTTCCCCATATTTCCTGCCTTTCTATATCTTCTATAATTTTTTGAACAATAAAGAGCAACATATCAGAATTTTTCTGATGAAATCATGCAGATATGGAATATAACTATTACATTTAAAAAGCGGAGACTTTTCTGCCTTATTACCTAGTTAAATATCCATTAGTTTCTATGAGTAAAATGGACATAGAAGAATAAGATTTTGTCTGAAAAATTATGGAATAACTATGAAAATGATGGTGTAAATAATTATTTAGATAAATTACTCTTCCCAAAAATGTTAAGCACTAATCATATTTTAGTGATAAAGTACTAATATTTCTTATTAACTGCAGAAATAATCTACATAGTCTTCATGCTCTAGTGAAGAAATTTTAACATTTTTTTCTTTCAAAGCATTAGTAAACATTAGACGACTTTTAGATCCAGTTTTGAAAAGATTAATTAGCACAATGCGAAAGATAATTGGCAAACCTCAAAATTATATGTTGAATATTAAAAGTAAACAGCTGAATAAAAAATTACTTACATGACAGCTTCATTTTCTTCTTGCTCTGGTGTAGAC
>CM060955.1:135070169-135077669 GCA_030765055.1 Mantis religiosa | reverse complement strand
AAGGCAGCATAACTGGACATTTTTGTCACATATTGAACATATATTTTGTTTTTAAATTATTTAATAGTACAACCCATTTTAACTTTTGTTCATACATCCTTGAGTTGAAGAACAACTGATATATTTCTCTCTGAACGGTAGGGTTTCATAACCTTGATTTTTATCACGTTTAACGTTAAACATTCCTTCCAGATTTATACTTAAAGACTCTGTATGGATTAGGGAAATAATCTGGTTAAAAAATATTTATAACCCAGCCGGGAATTGAACCAAAGATCTCTGTATTGAGAAGCCAGAACACACACCATTCGAGGTCAAAGGATATATTAAATTATGTTTATCTATTATGTCGGAATAATATTATATATACATCTGACACAATGGCAGGGAGACCTCCTGTATCCATTGCAGATACCATCTCCGGTGGAAGGGCTGAAATGTGGTTAGGTTAGAGGTCAGAGGCCATAAATAAATAAGCCATAAAGACGCGTAAAAGTCGCTTATAATTTCAGGATTGAAAATCTGTACCACTACTGGACCTGCCTAGAGAGGTCGATGAACGACCCGCCCACTACCTATTGTTCCATGGGAAGTACCCTGCCTTCGAGTAAGCATCTGCGCTATTTGGCACCGCCGTCCGCCAAGAAACCTAGAAGAAATTCTGAAGTTAGAGAAAGAAACGGAATGAAAGGGAAATTGTGGAAAGTAAATCATTGTAGTTGAGTAAGCACCCCATCATTTGCCTATAGACCACGAGAAACCATGAAAACTGAAGGTCATAGTGGTAATTGAACCGGTACCTCCCTGAACGCGAACTTCTCAGTTTTCTGTGCAGACATCTCGGTTAGCCAGGATAATATTAACAAGGAAATTATTTATTACTATAAACAGAATTCATTTCCATCTGTGTAGTGACGTAATAAGTGTTAAAACAAAACTCTGAATTAAAACTGATCCTGTATAAATATACGAATATTACATTCGTCTTGAAGGATAAGGGAAAACCCCAAATAAACGTTATCCAGGAAGCTCACCCTGACCGAGATTCGAACTCGGGACCTCTTGAACGTAATACAGACACGCTACCATCTACGCTACCGAGGCGGGCGAACGAGTGTGTGCATTCATCATGCAACGAAAATTGCCGTTCCTTGAGTGGGTTTGCGACTTGTTATTGCAAAGTTTTCCAGATATCTTGAGGCTACATCGGCCGTATTAATGCCACTACGTCATGGAAGAAAGTGAAATGCCAGTAAACGTAGTTTATATTAACAAAGTGACAAAATAGGCTGTGCAATCTCTTGGCGAAGGTGACAGTGAAGTCGGAGTGAAGCGACAGATTTGAAAATTGGACTGAAGTTACAGTATTGTGCACATTGTGTGACCTCAGGTGAGTCATAAATATAGCACCACAAATATCTCTGAGACAAAAAGCTGAATTCACACTGGAGGCAATTAACTTGCTGCGATACAACAACCCCATTCCTAGTATAATTTCCCGAGCTATAAATTGAGTAAAAATGATTAAGAGTTTCCATTAAAAACAATTTTGCTTTGCTTTCATTGTTAATGGCCTGTCTGCTTTAATACTGTTCTCCTCCACTTTACTGCTTAGGGAAATAGTTTTTCAATTCTTGAGTATCTTCCAGAGATATTTGCAAATTTTAGGTGACACCTGGCGGACCACCCAAAATCTTAAGTATGGTTTACATAAATTCTCTTGTGGCATCGTGACTCAAATATAATTACTGTATTACCCAAGGCATTACCTGTAATGACTATAATTAACCAAAATTGTGATAATAAATAAATAGAACTGGAATCAATTTTGCTTGCTAACAAAAACGTTAAATGGTCTTGAATTACGAGATTCTTACCTTTTGGATTCCACTTGATTACCTAGTTCCTCACACGTGCTGAAAACCACCAATGAACCGAAGGGTATTGGAGATTGTAATCCTGTTTTCCCTGGTGCGCCAAGGCATGTCCGTGAATGTCAGTAACAATCATTCCTAATGTCTGCTTACTTTCCTGATTGGCCTGGTGCCATATGCGCACACTTCCCTCTCATACATCGTTTCCAGGTTCGCGTGCTCGATTTATTTTTTATCCCTATCATGGTTATGCTTTTTCTGCTGTGTATATTATTTTAATATTCCTTATAAAACTTCAAGACTTCATTTTATGTACTAGCTGTTTTACACATTTGCATGGACTGAACGCGATTATTTTTTTATACATTTTCACAGATTTTTCGTCAGAATTTTCATAAAACGTTATATAGAAAATGTAATCACTTGAAATCATAAAGATGACTAATTGAAAAGAAAATGTAATATGTTGCTCTCTCATATTGCTTACTCTACCCTTGAAAAAGCTCCCCTTACGAGGGTGGGTCAAAAAGTAATGCCTCCTATCTTTTTTCTTAAATAAGTAAGTTATGTGAAAACTTTGAATTTATTACAATTCCTCAAAACTTCTCCAATCCCCTGCACTAGCCACTTCCTAAGTCTATAGGTGGCAGCACTGCATCCTCTGGCAAAATGGCTGACATTCGTATTAGACAGCGTTTCTGTGATTGAATTTTTTACTGCGGAAGGTGAAACGCCAAATTCGCATTCACGAAAGGCTAAAAAAGTGTAGGGTGATGCAACGCTGGATATCAGCACTGTTAGACGATGGGTTCGTCGCTGTAACGAAGCTGAAGGGCAAACACCGTTGGCAGATGAAAAGGTCCATGCAGCATTCAGCGAGTCGATGACACCATTCGTGGTGATCGCCTGGTAAAAACAGGTGAATTGTGTCGCATTACCTCTCTCAGTAAAGGCAGTGTGATGACGATTATTCAACAACTGGGTTACTCAAAAGTTTGTTCACGTTGGGTACCAAGAAAGTTAACCGCCCAAAACAAAGAAACAAGGAAAACAATAGCCTCCGAACACTTGCAGTGCTTCAATTTGGAGGGAGAGGGTTTTCTGGAAAAAAATTGTTACTGGAGACGAAACGTAGGTTCATTTTTTTGAACCTGAATCAAAGAGGCAGTCAATGGAATGGCATCCACGACATCACCGAAGAAACAAAAATTCAAAACTCAGCGGTCGGCAGGGAAAGTTATGGCGACAGTGTTTTGGGATGCAGTGGGTGTGCTTATGATTGATTTTTTGGCGCAGCGATGCACAATAAATTCTGTCCAATACGTTGGAACTCTCAAAAAGCTGAAAGCACGTCTTCGCCGAGTTCGCACAACAAAAACCATGGTGGATGTTCTTCTTTTGCATGACAATGCAAGACCACACACCAGCCGTTACACCACTGCAGAAATTGAGAAATTGGGATGACAAGGCTTACCTTACCCCTCATACAGCCCTGACCTGGCACCATCAGACTTCCATCTGTTCGGGCCACTAAAGGAAGCTCATCGTGGGATTCATTTTGAAGCTGAGGAGGCTGTGAAAACGTCAATGGCTTTGGAAGCAAGACCGTGTGTTTTCCACTCTGGAATACATGCCCTAGTTAAACGGTGGACCAAAACTGAGGAAAAGGACGGAGATTATATTGAATAGTGACAAATTAATCGTCAATGTTGTAGTTTTCAAGCTGCGTAAATTAGATTAAATTTTCTTGGCAATTAAAAGAGAAAAAGAATAAGAGGCATTACTTTTTGACCCACCCTCGTACAAACGTTTATTCCACTGCTTCACGAAAAAAGTTTATTTTATCGCTAATTTTCTTGTAGGTGCAGGAGGACAAGGAAGTACAGTAGAATACCAATATAACGATTTGTAACAAACAACTTCACTTATCTTAAGAAAAATGATGTCAAGGGTTCGTGAAATCAATTTCAACTTCAATTAAATCAACTAATAAGAAAATTTGACATAATTTTTCTTAAGGTAAGTAAAGATTTTTGTTACAAATAGTGATATATCATATATAATGCTTATTGCTTCATTGTAACTAGCATTCATTCTCTACGTAAGTACAGTAAGCTTTGAGGTATAGTCATGTCTTTACAAGAGCTGGCAATACGTAACAGCTGTGATATTCTGCCCTCTTTGCAGGCTAAGAGTTCAAAAAGGAATAAAGACTTCACATTTGAGAAAATAATGAGTATTATGAAATTCCAGTAAATTGCATGGAATATTTCCCAAATGGTTCACTGAATATAATTGGCATAAGTGGTAGAGCTCTACAATTTTTGTGCACTATGAATTTGTCTATCTTTTACAGATTACCAGTCGTTCAGTAAATTACATACACAATTCTCAGAAAATTTAGGATATGTGTTTCATTTGTCATCATAATAATTTAAGAATATAACATTTTAATCAAAATAAAGTCATTTTGATAAAATCAAAATTTTACACAATTTTGTTTGAAAATAACAGTTTGGGGTGGGAACATTTAATGCATATGGTTGTAAAATGCTAAATATATATACCAAATTTGGTATTATGAATAAACTGCAACACTTTTAGCAACACACTTCACTGACTACTTTTTTCCTTTTTTCTTAATAATTTACGTCCTGTAACGTTAAGTCATATCGGACGATGAGTGGAATGGGTGAAATGATGCTCAAATGAACCCAGGGTTCATAGAGCTTATAGTTACCTGACATTCGTCTTTCAGGATAAGAGAAAGCCCCGGAGAAACCTTATTCAGGTAACTTACACTGAGCCCGCCTCGGTAGCATGGTGGTAGCATGTCTGTCTCACGTTCAAGAGGTCCCAAGTTTGAATCTCGATCACGGTGAGTTACCTGGATAAGGCTTTTCCAGGTTTTTCCCTTGTCTTGAAAGACGAATGTCGGGTAACTCTAAGCTCTATGGACCCCGGGCTCATTTGAGCATCATTGCACCCATTCCATTCATCGTCCGATATGACTTAACGTTGTCGGACGTAAATTACCGAGATTCGAAGTTGGGACCTCTTGAACTAGAGGCAGATACGCTGTTACCGAGGCGGGCACACACTTCACTGATCATTTATTTATTTGTAAAATCTGTTTGAGTTGTGCTGCTAAACGTGTTGGAGTTTATTGATAATACTTAAATGTTTCGGTCTCAGTAGTTTCAGTTTGTTACAAACTACAAGTTAATTGATTTGAAACATTGCTTTAGTCCCGGAGGAATTTACAAACAGATAAGTAATCAGTGAAGTGTGTTGTTAAAAGTGCCGCAGTTCATTTAAAATATTTATTTGCTTCACTTTCAGTAGCTTCACTTTTTTACAAAAGCCAAATCTTAAAGTACTTTCTCAATATTCAGGAGGCCTGGAAGTGATATTTCCAGTGAAATCTTGGTTTTCAATATTTGGGTGGAATGCAATGCGTTCTCTTTACACTGTATATGCGCTAGATAAAATAAACAGAGAATCAAATTAATTTTCTGCAACTAAGTTGCATATAATACTTGCCGTTTCTGTGATAGGTGCTCTCTTCTCATATAATTTGTGCCAAGTTAAATCTCACAGAAAAAGTTTTAAAACCTTTGCTACAGATTCAATCTCCCTAAAAATTAATAACTATGGAATTGAAACGTTTACACGTAGCTGAGTGTTACGCAAACTATTTCAGATAATTACTTCGTTATCCGTATTAAGCACTTTTATGGTTTAGATTATTACTTAATTAGGAAAATACCTACGTTGTGGATTTGTTTTCCACTTATCCAGTTTTTGGTATATAGGCGGACAGGTTTACCTATTTGACTTGCCGCTATAGCATACTTGCTTGGCATTACTGCTGAATGAGAAAGGAAAAATAATTTAACTGCAGATAATTATAGTTGTGGACAGAACTAAACGACATTTTTACCCAGGAGAAGGGAAACGACCTTTCCATTGCACTCGTAAAACTTTATGAAACCAAACAAAGTTGTTTTGGTGCCAAACACCGCCAGTCATCATCAAGTGAGGTTGTTAGATCCAGAAGTTGTAGTGCATTTCATTAGTTTTCGGTTTCTGCTTGTATGTGAATGTATTGACGGAAGTGAATGTATGCTTTATATTTCGCCCATGGTTAAGCGGCGCACGTTTCTCGAACATATCAAGGAAAATAAAATTCCTGTATTCTTCCTGAACACAGAATATGTCTATACGCTTCCTATAATATTTTGTCTGCTTTTAAACCCAAAGGGGATGATCTCATTACACTATCTCATTAAACATTAAACATTAATTGAATATTTGTACACTCAGTTATGAGTTTTGATCACAAAAGTTTTGAAACTATTGTCTTTGAAGATGACTTAATGTAATCCCGCTCTGTGAATTGTATTTAAAGCAACAGAAATCAAACTTCACCCATCTCAAAATTTATTTTGGAAAGTAGAGGGCTTCAGTAAATAAACTAGGTATTTCAGTACTGCAATACTTTTTCCCTCTGACTTGGACACGTGTCAGTATTTGTGACTACTTTAAGTAGACAATGTTTAACACCTGCGGTATTTCGAATGTGCTCGAAAAAAGTTATGTTACTCCTGGTCGTGCTCTTCCTTGGTCTACTGTGTAATTGGACAGTGCAATCTTTAATAGTGATTGATTTGGATAAACTAAAGACACATTATTTTATCATCTTCACTTGCTAAATAAAACCATTGGCTATAGTTGGAAGAAGGATTGTCCAAGAGGTTCACTATTCAAAATGGTGTTACCTACCAATTAGCGAAAATACAATGTATGGAAATCTTGTACACAATGACCTACCTGAGATCCATTGTGTCCACAAAGCCCGAGAAGGAAGATGCGAAGTGAAGGCCCAGCCCATAGGAAGATATGCCTACGTAAATCTCTATTATTTCCTGACTCTAAGACCCTACCTAGTGCTGATGCCCTCCAGAGTAGACTAAGAAGGACCTGTTCAATCAGCTAGTCCTTTAAGTCTACTGAAACACAATGTTTACTCTGTCCGGAACCACCTCACACCGGGAAACCTAGTAACACTTCAGGGGTGTTAGAAGACAGCGGAATGAAAGGGAACTAAGAAAGAGAAAATGTAGTCGATGAAAGCACATTACAATACCTACAGCTAGGGACAAAAACGAAAAACCTGAGTCGAGGTAATTGAACCAGGAATCTCCCAAATATGAGCTTACCGCGGAGACAAGTTACTCAATTTTCATGTCATGCTTCCTGCATCACCATGGTCATTATCATACATAATTGCTTAATTTCTCATTAAAAGAACAAGCATACCAGATACTTTGTAAATTCAAACATACTTTTCTCAAGATATTTTTTCTTGCTCAAACATATTTCAAAATTGTATATAGTTTGAGTAACTATAATTTAATTGATAGTTTTGTATATAAGTTTTGGTTTTAGAAAAAGCAGACCATCTTTATTCATGTAAAGCAGAAATGTGAAGCAGAAACATAGATTAAAGCAATGACATTCTACTCCTTTTATTATTCAATATGATATTCAGTAAATAAAATCAAGCCATTTAATTCTATTGATTCTGATTATTCCTAAGAGGCTATTAGGGTATTGGACCGCT
>CM060955.1:135020169-135065169 GCA_030765055.1 Mantis religiosa | reverse complement strand
AATGAAGATAAACATTTTAGAAATAATGTTACTATCTGCATAGTTCCTTGTAAATACAGGGAGAATAGGAGAATGCGTAACCTCTAGTGATAGCAAACCTTAGAGGTAACTGTGTGATGGTTTGGAAATCGGTTCTCTTTGCATGCAAGGAAAATGAAGGAATGAGACAAATTCCTATTTCTGAAATGCGTAAGTTTTAAAACATTTTAACCAATGACGGCGTACATCTCGAAAATGAGTACACAAAAATTGTTAGAAATAAATTATGGCTTTAACAAGGTAAACATTTCCTATGGAGTAACATTTTAAGTCACTCAGGCGGAGGAGGATTTCAGAAACTGTTCCTCGAAAGTTTAAGATTTATTCATTATGAAAGTACTTTAATTATATGGAATTTTTATAAAAATTGTCATTTTAGTTAAACCATGTTTCCCATTTTTTTTCATACGTTCAGTTCATGGGGGCATTCTCTTGGAAATTTTCTCGTGGTATCCTCAGAAGTTTTTTAATATTTAACTAACCTTTGTTTTTTGAACTGTGTGGTTCACAAACACAAAGACACAAGTACACATACAGATAAGAAAATGTTTCAAAATATACTTCCTTGTTCGATTTTTGTGAACCAAAGAATACGTTTACAGTGAAATCTTAACATTGGGATTTTAGATTGAGTACAATAGCTCCCCTACTTAATACAGTATTAGAGAGAGTAAAAGAGTAATGAAAATGACAGCTTCATATTTAAAGTAATAACTTTGAAACAATTGGAGATGTGGTATAAGCACATAATGGTGAAATCAAGTGCCCCAAATATCTTGTATATTTTACCTCCTCTTTAAATGGTTACTTGTTCTGTCGCGTTGAGTGAATAGGAGAAGAATTGCATTTCACCCAAAAATGCGATACAGAGATGTCACAAGATGTATATATTTTGACACCCCTTCAGTTAAAAAACAACACATTTTAGAAAAAAAGTTCATGTGTGGTGTATGAACAGCACAACTCAAGATCTAAAACTTAAATAAATACAGGGATTGCTACCCAAGTTTACTATTTTGCGAACATACATGAAAATTATGAATGAAATATCCCACGGTTTACATGGAAATAGTTTCGAAAATGTTTGTTTCCTGAAAAATTGCTAATAAACTTGATTAAAATATTGTGTTTGATATTTTCATGACAAATAAAACATATATCATGGTTCTCTGGAACGAATTTTCCCTAACTGGTAAAAGATGACAGGCGACAATAAATAAATAAATAAATAAATAAAAATGCAGATCGCGTTAAAGCACACAATTGGTCATATTTATTGACCATTTCCTATATATTCGTTGTCATTGGTTTAAGTTTTAAAATATACTTTTCTCAATCAGGAAGCCTTTCTTCCACCCCTCCCTCTCTCCTCCTCCTCTCTAATTTGTCTCTGCAAGGAGAACCGAATTTATTGACATTAACTACTGATCAGTTCTTGGAAGTTTTGTCTATCGCTTAAAGTCCACTGCACTCTTCTAATTCCACAATGTTTACAAAAAAATGCGCATAAGAACATTGCTACAAATGCCTATGACAATTACTTGAAGTAGATAGAATAATCAAGTTATTTAAGAAAAATTCGCTGAAGAACTAGTCGTGTGAATGCACTTATTATGTTTTTAGTACGAAGACAGAACAGTTTCAATTACAGCAGCTGACTCAAAAGTCGAAGATTGCCAATTTAAATGTTTATGTCTCCGAACGCATTATACATTGTGCTGCGATTGTTACGTGTTTTGTTAATATTTTAATAAGAAGTCGGCGAAGTCGATGAGGTATCATTTTGACAGAGACAGTAATAAAGCTATTTATCTGGTGGTGAAATGCGAACTTTTTCAACTAGCAGAGCTTGCTATAATTGGTACGTAGTTACCACGTCGGCCGCCAATTGTGTTGTGTTTACATAAACGTTATTATTACCAAGCCACACAAAATAGTACACCATGTATAAAATTCACTCATGCAGAACGAGAGCTATGCGATATAATTATAACCCAAAATAAATAAATGTATTTGAGCTTGAGTAACATATAATTACTTCTATGTTAAAACGTAACGCTGAAGTGCAAAGTATGTAAAGATGCGCCCTAGAAATGTACTTTGCTTCATCATAGATTAAAAATACAAAGCAAACTTCTATGTGATGTAGTCTTTTGAAGTTTCAACAGTCACTTTAGCCCACCTCGGTAACGTAGATGGCAGCATGTCTATCTCACGTTCAAGAGGTCCCGAGTTCGAATTTCGGTCAGGGTGAGTTATCTGGATAAGGTTTTTTCCGGGGTTTTCCCTTATCCTAAAAGACGAATGTCGGGTAACCTTAAGCTCCATGGACCCCGGACGCATTGAGCATCATTTCGTTCATTTCATTCATCGTCCGATATGACTAAACGTTGGAGGACGTAAATTGAAAAAAGAAAAAAAGAAACAGTCACCTTGAAGTGTACGTTATCAAAGCTAAATGACAGACATTTCCAAAATCTGATAGGTAAGCTTTTTGACAGTCTTTTTAAGTTAAATATATTAAATATATTATTAAATTTATACTATAACTTCCTTTTATATTGTAAATTTCGCAACACTTTACAGAAAAGTAGCTGGTAAATCATAGACACATTGTGCAAAATAATAGTCCTCATTTTATAGAAAACATTCTTCACAAAATTAAATTTACTACTGTTATGTATTCCAGCTCTAGTGTTTTTTTTGTGTGTGTGTGTGTGTGTGTGTGTGTGTGTGTGTGTGTGTGTGTGTGTGTGTGTGTGTGTGTGTGTGTGTGTGTGTGTGTGTGTGTGTGTGTGTGTAATTTTACGTCCTCCAACGTTAAGTCATATCGAACGGTGAATGAGATCGGTGAAATGATGTTCAAATGTGTCCAGGGTCCATGGAGCTTACAGGTACCCGATATTCGTCTTTAAGGATGAGGGAAAACCCTGGAAAAACCTTATCCAGGTAACTCACCCTGACCGAGATTCGAACTCGGGACCTACTGAACGTGAGGCAGACACGCCACCATCTACGCTACCAAGGCGGGCAGCTCTGGTGTTCTCATATATGTGCTACCTTTCATTACAAGTAAAGGAAAGGTTTCTCTTTTAATTTCCAAATTCTGCTTCAGTCTTTTCTTGGGACAGTTACATATTCTGCCAAAAATAATCGGTTTAGAGAAAAGCCCAAATTTCATTTCAGAATGATAAACAGCAAAACTTTAAGAGCTGTTTTCTACACTACTTTTATGTGTCGCCTTTATCAAATATCACATATTCACTCGTTTTCTGTAGTGCTAATATTTGTGTTTGTGTTACTTCTATTTATTACATTAAATTCACAGTTACATAGACATTCCTCATTCATATTTCTACACTCTAAGGAGGAAGGGCATAGTCCTTGCTAAAGAAAAGTTGTTACCTTCCAGCCGGGAATCCAACCCTGGATCTCTAGTTTTGAAGGTTAGTATGCCCTCCATTGGTGTTAACAATATATGCGATTCAATTTTAAGGAACAATGCTGATAAATGTTAATAAAAATGCTGTGTACTTAAGAAAATACATACTATATTCCTTAATAAGGAAAACCAAATATATAGATAACTGAAGTTCGAAGACGCTTGTCTCCATTCTGGAAAAGTTTCAATCTGATATGTTAAACAGCTTCTAAGATAAAGGACGATCCTGAATTTAATAGACTGGACTCAAATGGAACAGGAATTTAAATTTGCATTTATGTGATATCTACGGTAAGAAATTATCATATAAACCTTGGATGTAGACGTATCAACATGTTAGTACTATTGACCTACAAACATATATAGTCGATACTTAAAAAGTGCTCTGTTACAACAAAACTTATTACAGCATTAAACAAAACTTGACTTTACGTATCGCAAGCCTTGAAAAGTGTAGATGATTGAATCGATAAGAGTACAAAATGTCTGGTTTCCAAAATATAAAGGGAAGCAAGTAGTCCTACAAATTATAACTGTTTCTTTAACTTAACATATAATTTATAACTTTTAACTGCAATAGTTATTTTAAAATATACGTTTAAGCTTATGATGAGCTGAATTCACGTAATTCTTTAACCATCTGCCGAAGCCTAACTCTGTTAAGTTTGGCGATTTCGACCAAGCTTGAGTCACTGTGAAAATTACTGCCTGGCTCAGAACTTTAAATTACACTGCATTGCTCCAAAGATCACTTATATCTTAAACATGATAATTACCTACATTTTAATGAAGGTACAGCAGCTCAAATGATCTTCGTTGATCTCTCAAACATCGTTCAAGCAGTAACAGCACAACCAAATTTGATCCTTTTTCCTTTTTAGCAGTTGTATGGATGTTTTATGTTTTTACTAAGAATGTACACAGTTATATTGGCGTTACCTATGACTGAAAATTTGAAATCCTGAACTAATAAAGCTAGCGTTTATAGATTTATGCCACAGATGTACCTTAGTGCAAAAATGATACAGCCCAAATTTTGTTAATGCCACTTTGATAGTTTGGAAAATGCGCTCAAACTGATTTATTTTTAGTTACGTCACCTAAAAGATCCTTGCGACAAAATAACTAATATTTTGGTCTAATAGTTTAACAAGAGGTTCCCAATGCTCAAGTTGTTCACGGGCAGCAAGTCATGTGAAGAGACGATTAGAAATCAACGTTTCGGGAGTGTGCATCTCTCCCATCATCAGGATATTTATTAAATATCAGGATATTTACTAACATTTAATATATATCTTGATGATGGGAGAGATGAACACTCACGAAACGTCGATTTCTAATCGTCTTTTCACCTGGCTTGCTTCCCGAGAACAACTTCAGCATATTTGACGCCAGCAAAGCTTCAGGGCTTATTTGTATACGTTCCCAACTTATCCAGTTTTTGAATTTGCCCTAGATTTCTCTGTTTCTAAACAACCTTAGGCTCCAGAAATTTTTAAAGCTATGAATATGCTTTTTTTGCCAAAAATTTGAATTTGTTGTGTTTTAAACTAAAGAAGGTGTCCTTAAATGTATCTCAGAATAAAACCCAGGGCGATTTCTTTTCACTGTGTCTCTATGAACGTGCGTAGCAAGTTTCATTAGTCTAACACTAAAACTGCGATGCAAGGAGCATCTTAAATGATGAAAAATTCTGAAACTTACAATAGCGAGAAAATAAGGATAAAGAATTAGAATTCATATATAACACTAGCATTCACGTATCTTTCAAACTATATTAGAACACTTAAAGGTTGCTTTCGGATGCTATGTAAGCATTCTTTGGATTCAGGAAGGCTTACACTATTTTATACACTCAAAAGAGGAAACGGTGATTTTTTGAAAATGTTCACGATATTTAAGTCATACATATATGTAAACTTGTTACTATTTCTTCCTTTATTCGACCTGGTAGCTCGCATGCGACATCGAGAAAGTCAATCAGAGAAATCATCATTATGCGTTGTAGTGGTTGTGGTTATTAAAAATGCTTTTTCATTATATTTGCTTGGTATTTTTCATACATTTGTATTTATGATGTCCTGAGATCTTTAATAATCTCTTTAAGTGTCATTTAATATTTTAAATGCCTCAAAACAAACACAATGCTATGCTAGCAATGGGCAATGTTTGGTATTTCGGTTGGTAAATACATAAAATATGTTCCAAATTTTGGAATAATTAAAGCAAACTGCAGTTGCTTTACAAGCCTCCACTTCATTCTATATATGATTACTAATTACGTAGTACCAGATTCCACCATTGTAGCTTTGTTGGCTATAAATGGAATACATTTCAAGAACAGGAAGTTATAGTGCACCACTAGCACATTTTTCTCATATTATAACATAGTAGAAGTAATATTGCACATGTATCCGTAATTTTCAATGATCAAATGCAAACAAACTACAAAAATAGAATAAAATATTGGTTATAATAACCGTTTCTAAAGGTCACTAATTCGAAAGCATGTAAGCCTAAGGCTCTACAAGATGTTGCCTTGTCTTGTACTGCGTTAAGGTCGTTGAGCATGAAATCTAAGAATTTTCCCTATGGGTTAAATTAAGTTATGCTGCCGATAACCGGATATGCCAACAGGATGAAAGTATCTTAGAGGGCATAAGAAAGTAACCAGTTTTAAAATAAGTTATGCTTTATAATATCATCACGAAACGTCTCAGCAGTATCTCAAGAATTATCACGCTGCATATTTCGCTTTAAATTGAGGAAGTGAAAATTATCTAGTACTAAAATGAAAAGAAAAATTGTTTAATAGGATAATGATGATAAGTGCATTCCATGAGAATCAATATTATCGAAAGTTTGGGATAGGTGATCCCTCCTCCTCCCTTAGAGGTGTTCAAAATCCTTTACCTTTAGATAGTTGCAATATTCTCAAATATGTAATAAATGGACAAACTACAATAAAATTATTTCAGTTTAAATTTTTTAGTCGTATATTCAGAGACGTTTTGCAAGTAAACATTTTTCAATTCCATAAAATGTTCATTTATACTTGAAAAGTTAAACTACAACAATTATTATGTGTTTTTGTATTCCCAAGGGCTTTGAATAGACTTTAAAGTAAAATGGCACTTTAAAATATAAATCCATAGCAAGAATTTTAAAATTATTGTTGTTTTACAAACCTAGTTCTCAATAAATGATAATTTTTTCGCTATGAAGAGATAAATCCTTTGAACTTTTAAAGGTAGCATTGCTTTTAAAAGCATTCGTATAAAATAGTTGTACATCAAAGCTTAAGAAATAAATGATAAATATTGACAGACTTTCTCCTTCCATCTATGTATTGGATGCAAAAACGTCTATTTATTTTATCCCTTAGGTGTTAGTCATGAAAATATAACTAACATCAAGTTTTAGTTTTAAATAGCTAATGTACGATTTATTAGGTCTCAAAGGATGCAAACACAACTAAGCTTTCACAGACCAAGTTTGGGTGTCTCATAATAATTGTCATTTAACGGGCGAAATGAAATATGCAGCAGCATTTTAGGTATAGTATATTTAAGTATTATGGCCCAAAAAACTACAAAATGGATGGTGCAAGATGGCTACTGATTTAATTTAAATTGAAATGTTAAATTTATTTCTAGTCTTTCTTTTTACATCATGAAATGTAAATACAAAGTCAAGTTTACAATTATAAAATCCAAACTGGAAAACACCATATGTTCCTAAATCCTGAAAATTCTACCATGTGGCTTGCCAATGAATAATAATTCGGTTCCCATACACCTAACCCTAGGTTTTTGATTACTGGAGGCACTCTACGCCTTTTTACACATTCTGGCATTTCACCTATCCTAGTCTACAATTTTGTCTTAATTATTGTTTTTAGCCATTTCACTTTAACTTTCCCTAAATAATTTTCTATAATTCTCCTGTTCTTTTCCCCTTTTAGGGACAAAATGTTTCTAATTACTGCTTCGCTCCCCAAATTGTCCCATTTACGCCTGCTCTCTCCATATCTTTGTTTAATTACAGTATAATATACAATGGAAGTCTGCATTCTCTTCTCCACACGATGAACATTTATCTAGCTCCCTGTCTTGACCTATACCTTTCAAGTTTCTCACGCCTGTTCTCGCCCAATCAAACAAACCCATCTCGCCCTAACTTACTACACATGTCAATATATCCTCCCCCTCCCAGTTTGTTTTTATTTCTTGATATAACGTCAGTGAGCTTTTCTCACTTGTACTGGAGAAAATAAATTTAATTAATATTTTATTAGGTTGAGATTTATTAGATTTAGTTTCTTATTGTTTAGTTATTTATTGTCAGAGTGTGAAGTCTTACAATGCTGACATGCTTACTGTAAAAAAGCAATAACATTATTTTTAAATAAAAAGTAAGTTAGTTTAAATCAAACTCAACAATCTTAGACCATTTATTAATAAATTACTCAAGTATAGCATACAGGAAGTTGACTATAAAATTAAGGTCATCCACCCAACAATTGTAAAACACTCCTCATTTACAGAATGGATTACGACTAGATTAACAACAATAAATCAGGTGGCTTAAGAAGATGCAATATAGATCCAGTATTTATTATAATTATCTTTGTTTACACAGAATACAAATTAGTTCCATGACCCACATTATAATGAAAATTACAGCAACAAGGAAAGAATTACGCAACGAAGGTCAACTCTAGTATAGGTTACAAATAGATGACACTAGAAGTCAAGTACGCCACATGTCATTTGTCTGCCACGTGCTGTCAATGCTGCAGTGAAAAGGGACAGGGTTAGTATATCGTAATTAAACCGACCTAACTTGATTAATATAGGCAAGTTTTATTTGACAATAAAAGCATGGAAAGGCTATTGCATTTTAAAACCCCAGATCACTGTTGACGCTTGAATATTAATGTTGGTCTTACCGAACCTATCTAGGGCCATCGTACCACAGTGACATTAACCTCTCAGTAAAGCAATGAATGTTTATTTTAAAATTATAGTGCCACAATGTACTGACCATAAATTGTATGCATTAACAAGGTCGCCATGGTTCTTGTACTAGTTTTTAATATGCCCTTAATAATGTATTGATAACATAATCTTTCAAATGAATGAAAATGGTGGACAAGTATTTTGCATAAGTTCCGTACTGCATTTATTAAACCATTATATAAACTTTATAAATCTCTAAGGCCATAATCGTTTTTCAGAAAGCTGTAGAAAGGAAAATATTATAGAAGCATGTTCACCTTCATTTAATTCACAAAATACCTGCGTTTTGTAATGAAACACTCCCAGCATGCTTTTACTACCATGCTGCTTCTGTAAATATATATTGTAGAAAGAGTAACATATTTTCTTTATATAAACTTAAACAAGTATAGTCTAAACCTGTTTTTAATATAGTAAAAACAGAGCTGACCATTTTTAGATTTCATTTAAATTTATCGGATCTTGAAAGCCTTAGTTATTCCGTTAGAAGTTGATCAAAGGCAATTAGTTAAAACACCAACTTAATAGAGTATAAGCTGAGTTTAGTGACTATCAATCATTGACTCACTGACCGAAGGTCCATTTCAGTGCTATATGAGAGAATTTCCAAGATTTGTAAGAATTTAGAACATTCCTTGTCAAATTATTCCAATACTTTTTAAATTCTTGAAGGTCCTGAAAGTAAACAAGAATGTTCTAACAGTTCTGTTATACCAAAAATGGTATGAAATATTAGACAGAAATACTAATTCATTGTAAGTTGTTGCACAGTAATGCCAATTTTAAATTTCTTTGCCCGTGTTGAATTCTCAGTTTGTCCTGAAAGGGTTTAGTTTCACAAACAAATACATTATGCCACTGTCAAGTATTATTGAATCTTTAAAATACTTTTTGAATATTTTGAACTGTTCTTATAAAATACTGAATTGAAAGAAAAAATGTGTTATGTACAAGGAGCTTAGGAGAGGTGTCAGAAAAATACAAAGGAGAAGAGTCCGGTGTTTGCCATTTGAAAGTGGATTGGCCTTGCCCTAGAAAACAAGCAAGCGGTTTTACATTGCTTATCTGACCTGTAGTATTTCGAATTAACACATTTCCACCTTGCATATCCACAATGTTATCAGATAAGGTAATCAGCCGATAGCCATCTTGATGGCGAATTTAATTTCAGTTCCAACACGGTTGATCAATATTAGCATCAGATGTAAGGTTACGACTGTGATGCACGTTCACTATTGATGCTCAGATGTTCAGTGACTAATGTCATAAAAAGTGACAGTCACACAACTTTCTCTAACCATAACTATTTCATAGCTATACAGTGCATCTGAACATCGGGTTAATAGCAATAATTGCTAGCAAAGATAATATGACTTGATCATATGCAACTGCGGAAGTTTCTAAGCTGATGATATCCCTAGGTTATTGTAGTCAATATTGAAGCTGAGATAAATTGAAATCAAATAACATCAAAGAATCTAACAGCGCAGGTTTTCTCTACCAGTGTCACATAATCCTTTAAGAGCACTTGTATAAGAAGTAATTTCCCTATTCAGGTTACGTCGCTCAGGAATACATAATTTTGATACTAGGCTACTTGTACAATGCAAAAATAAATACATACCTTAAACTAATTAATCGACTGCCCCTGTGGTCTGCTGTTAGCATACTAGCCTCCATACTAGCTGCCGGGTTCCATTCCCAGCTGGAGAGTAACAATTTTTCATTGGTCAAGATTATTACCTATCTTACATCGAGTCTGTAAGTGTGAAAGTTACAGTGATTTTCTGTTAATTTAAAGGTCATCCTAATATTAAAACAAACAGAAAACAAGTAAACATTACTGCCATGAGCATTTTTTTTCCAAAAGTCAGATGTCACCTAGAAGTTAAAGGCTGCATATAAATGAAGGGGGGGGGAGAGAATCACATAAGGTGTTTAATAAGATGATTGATAGATTTCGCGTGACAGTTCAACCTAGGAAAAATGAAAGACATAATAGTGAATAAAACCTGAAGCTTTCCTGACCACAAACATGTTCAATATCTTCTCGGGAAACAAGTAGGATGAAAAGACGATTAGAAATCGATGCTTCTGGAGCGTACATCGCTCCCATTATCAGATTATTTTAACAAATGTTATAGCCACAAAATTTATAACTGGATATAACACAAATATCAATGAAGACAAAACACTATCAATACCCGCATCACTGAACAAAAGGGTGTTTTCAGTAAATTAAACGCCGGGTCTGGAGATGGCGCGAGTGTAGAAAATTAACTAGATCAAAGAAACGTTACTCCTTAACTTGATGATCAAGCTGTATGGATCTGTACTTCTTAAGCCGACGGATTAAGGCCGGTGTCCAAGTCTTTTGTTCAACTTAATAGTGAATACTTCGGAAAGGGTAATAAATGCTACCAACACTTACAAAACATAGAGCATTTGCATTTAAATGAGCTTTTGTGTACTAAAACTAGTTTTTCTTTTATTGTTCAGAATGTTACTTTAGAAAAGAATTCAAAAAACTATGTAATGAAAATCCAAAATATATGGTATTTTAGCCAAAATCTTTTTACACATTTCTAAATAAAAGTTAACTTTAATTTCTAAAGAGTGGTTTGGGGGTGAGGGATTGTCTTAAACCTCTCCGTATGGCATGTCAAAAGTAATCCATAAGATTTAGATATCTTGTGAACATTTAAACTAACCATTTACACACAGTAACAGTTAATCGTTTTGTCTTGTATGATTATTTGTCGTGTAAATTTTTGGACTAATTAAAAAGTTCCACGTGATACATTTGAAAAGCTATTCACATCAAAGTACAGATCTTAAAGTATATAATTTAATAAAATATCATCTATTTCTATATAAATCCGTATTTTTCGAAGAAAAATTAATAATACCTGTATCTTCCAAAATTCTGTTTTTCAAAAGCTAGTTTTAAGCAAAGCACGAAGAAGTTGTATAGTTTAGAGTATTTTAAAAGTGAAAAAATCTGAAAATCGCTTTCAAAAGCAAGGTTTAATTTTTGACACACTTAATTCATGAGCACTACTCTGTCCATTTATAGCTTTAGTAGTTTCAAAACGCTAAGTGAAAAAACTGTATGCTTCTTAAGGTTTATTGTTATTTTATTATAAAACGTTTTTACTTATTAAGGTTTTACAACGTTTGGACAAATTAGACAATGACGGTTCAAATACGAAAATTGCTGTTTATCAGACGTTTAAGGTTTAAATTATCTGCTCTTCAACTTGAAAACACACACTAAAACACGCTCATACACTACATTCACACACATTCACACTTTTTCTAGAAATGCTATTTTTTAGGGGTTGGGATATTACTATGTCTCCATATGCTACTAGCTACTATTATTGATAAGAGTGTTATGAATGAAAGTCATATATAGAAAGTCAATAGCTTTAACTTTCTTTCTAGTAAAGCGTAGTTTGGGGTTGGACTATTTATTGAAAAATTGTATCGCGTCCTTGGAAGATACTGTACTTAACACAAAGTATGATATTTATCCGACATTTTGTTTCGGAGTTACGCTGTTCATGGACACCCAGATGGACACCCGCATGCGCACACGCGTAATCGCACCTCACGGACAAATTTTTAAACAAGGTTTTGTTTTCAATGGTTTTCTTCCAAATTATGCATTTTCGATGAATTATCGATGTAGAACCTTTGTGGTATTCTGCTATTAAATGCGATTAGAGGGAGTAATAAAATGAGAGAAGAATGCTAGCAACTGTTTCAAAATGAAAGAGGGCAATATCACGAAACAATTGCTTGCTAGCTGCCATAGCTTTTATCTACAACCAAAGCATATTATGAATGAGAAATTAAGTTTATTGTGGAGTCCAGTCTCTCAACTAATCAACCGCAACTTGCGTTTTTCCTAAATTAAGCTAAGTATAACATAGAAATACTAAACAGTTACTGTTTCAATAATATAAACAAGAATCAATGTCATTCTTCCTAGTGATTGGTTCATTCCTCTGTTTCAAAGCTTCCTCAGTCAATAACTTACACATAAACGTTAAAAGTTTTTAAAATCAATATCCACTATCAAAATACTACCAGTACCAGATTATGCTGAGAGTCAAGATTTACATAACACTTTGGGTACAACACACAATAATCGAATATCGGAATTAATAAAAATAGTGACTTCAATAGTATTTTTCTGAAGTTTTAAAACATTTGATAGTTAATTTGTGCTGTTGTTGAATGGTTAAAAGTTGCATTACTTCTTTGTATCAATACTCAACAGCCTTATTTCTTTCGAAAAACCGCTACTAGTATACTAAAAATTTGTATACCAGCAATATGAATTTTAGCCATGTAAAGCAACAAAACTTTAAAAAAAAATAAAATATTGTATATTGAAGAGAAGGTAGCAAAAATTATTTACTTTCAGCAGATTTATTAAGTACATATGCACATTCCACTTTCTACTAAATTTTTCTTCCCACCATTTTCACATTAAATTACAGTGCTTTCCACCGGCTAATTTCTAATTGTACCATATCGTCTCTTGAATTTACATTCCGTACTAGATATCATACCTAGGGAATTATTTGCCTAATAGAAGTTTGATAAATTAAATTAAAAGTAGGAGTAATAACATGTTAAAATGTTGCTGATGTAGATTGGTTCATAAAAGGAAAGCATATGCTTTCTAGAGAAAGTTCTTACAGTTATCTAGTGACTATCAATTGTAGTAAATGTAAAGCAGATAATAGATAAAACGAATGCTTAAACTTTCAGGCTTTATTTTCCGTTTTAAGCCAAGAATAAATTGAACATAAGTTTTCTCAGGAATTGAGAAAAAGAAACCTAGCTAACTGTAACAAGTTCATTCAGAGTCACAAAATGTCTTCAGCTGCATTTAGTTCGATGTTGTCTTTGCCATATATTTATTGAGATTTATTATATTACTAAACACGTAGATAACATCTAAGCTATTCAGGAATATGAAATAAGGAAAACATAGTCGATACTTAGAGTTCCATAACTGCATTTTGTTCGGTAGCGTACCAGCAAATATCTTTATATTCTTATAATAACTAATATCTTTATATCTTAAATGCCAACTTCTGTTAATTATTCATAGAATATTTTGTTGTGTTATTTATAAAGCCTTGGTAATAAAGACATGCTGGTAATCATTAGTTATATAACCAGCTGCAAACACACTATAATTGCCAGCGTCCTTTTTTTCAGATTCATTATGCGATTATGTTTTTTTAAGATTTTAAATATTAATTTTTGACGGTTCAAGAAATGAAGTGTAATTCACGAAAAAAAGTAATTATTAGGAGAGCATTCTTTTTCATGTGCTTTCCAGTGATCAAGTGCAAAGAAAAAAGTTATGTGTTTCTTTCTATATTCAATCTTCCACATGGTATGTTCACAAGAGCTATTCTGTATATTTATATAATATTTTATTACATATTTGAACATTTTGGTGTAGGTATAAGAAGAATACGATAAACCACGTCTCCATGTGATGACTTTAAAATTCCGTTGTTTTTTGGACGACCAGGAGAGAAAGAAATGGTAACAGCCATTTGTAATTGTTAAAAATATTTGAAAATTTAACAATAATATAGATTATTTTAGAAATGATTAATAGAAATAAATAATTTGACATAAAATGTGCGATTTAACGTGTCCCAATCTTACGTATATACATATATATTTTAATCAAAGTCGTTAGAGTGGCGTTTTATAAACTAACAAATAACGAAATATGTCTTTATTTATATAATGGTTAGCTTTAAATAGCGGAACATCCTTAAATATTTTCGTCTAACTTCACTGCAGTTTTTGTCCGAGAATTCGTTTTTGAGTTATACTGTTTACAGCCACACACTCGTAGATACACAGAGCAGTATTCGAACCTTATTTTTTCAAATGCTTTTTTATATTCATATACTTCACCTGAATTTGCGGTGGACTATTACAATTGAATTATTTATTTGAATACATTACCTGCTCCACTTATTACAGGTAAGCAGCGAAAAGAAATCTAGGTTTCGACCAGCTCATGAAATACAGGAAAAGAAACTTAGCAAAAGTAAAAAGCAATGTCTTCATTTCGTAGAGGTAAGAATATATTCCAATAAAATATTGCGCAAAAATAGAACATAAGTATTCATTTTAACAAACATAAAAGAGATTTACGAGATCATTGGCATTTGTATTGGCTTAATAGCGACTCAGTTTAAAATCACTGCAATGCATTATAATATGTGCAGAATTTTGCATATAACTGCCATTAAACTTATCTTCGTCTGCCAGTTGCAGTTTACATTGTTTGCGCAAATTCAACTTTAATAAGCACGTACATATACAACAGAAAGATACTTCTCCTAACCAGCAACGTTACAAAATTCCGAACCTAACGGACCGTAGCGACCAAAAAATAGCGGTAAGTAACCGAGCTAAGTACTTTCGTTTGTTTCTACTCAACACTAGTGTTGGGGAAGGGGTACAAGTGGCAAATCTGGTGCGCGAGCGCACTCTCAAACGTCACAGTCACTTCACAACACTCTTAGCAAACACACACCAATGTATTTAACCACCTGTGACTCATAATAAACACGCCCAATAGATTACTTGTATTTTAAGCATAAACACTTCAAATTAGTTTAACCTTCGAGCTGTCACAATCACATTAACACTGGGAGACCTGAACGCGCGGATAAGACACTAAAATGTCAAAGCAAAGCAGTTTAAACGTTAAAAAAGCACCAAGTACTGGAAACAATTGCAGTTAATGGTATGTAAGAATATCAAGAGCCAAAAACGTTTGCTTTTCTCGCGTGATAACTAGTACACGGTATTAGCGAGCCAAAATTTACGCGAAAGAGAAATGAAAGTGGGCTAGAGGTCGGAGAAGATGATCCAAACAAACCGGTAGCTGTGATGAAGACTGCAGGAGCACAAGCGACGGAAGACGAGTGGCGGCTCTGTAACTAGAGACCTCTATCGAGAGTGCCTGCTGTTAAATCGACTCTTCATTACACGCTTGTCACCTCCGACCACGCTGTCGACGAAGCTCATTGTGGGCGATGCATTTTGGCAATCTTCATTTATTTCGAGAGATAATAGGAACACCCAGTAATGAAGCAATATACTTCGTAAAGCTTATTGGGTACAGCATAATTATCGGGACTATATTTATGCTAAACAGTGTTTTAGTGTTATTTGGTACGGAACTCATGCTGAAAATGTACCTATATAACTCGCTCCGACCTTTATCCCTCTCTCTGTGCCTTTCGCCGCTTTTCTCCAGTTATAAGTGCAATAGAACCCGTATAAGTAGAGATAGCCCTTGCTTTTTCAGATAACTATAATTGATTGAAGGAATTTAAAGGGAGAAATAAATTATCCTCCAAATGGATTATTAATACCTAAACGAAACTATTATTGCATACAATACGCCTTACAATCTTTACAGAATATATTTCATAAAATAAGTTTTTTTTTTCTTTCCTAAATAAGCTTTCTTCTCGCAGAACTTCCAAGCTGTTATATCACGCCACCATAAGATAAATACATCCGCTCATGTTAATTCACTGCTTTATTTTACAAAACATAAGACAGTCTAAATCCGAAATATTTATCTTAGTATTAATGTTCTATTTCAATATTTCTCGGCCGACCTTACCTCAACTGGTGGACCATCTGCCTGCTGTTTGACGGGTGCCGGGATCGGTTCGCTGCTGAAGTGGTATATTTTCTCTAGCCAAGAATATTCCCCATCCTCTGTAGAGTTTGGAAGTATGAATTAGAGAGCAAAATAGAGAGGTAGAGAGAGAGGGGGGGGCGCTGAAGTATCAAGTAAAAGAGAGACAAAGCGAAGCAGTGGTATAAAAGAGCTAATACCATAATTGAAAGGCATACCTATGCTCCAAAGGAAGGACCACCAAGGTGTAGATCGACCCCACCCCCTCTGACGATCAGGGAGTTACCGAGCTGTCCCCGAAGGGTGCCCGGCGCCTCCGTGGGGCTTCCCATAGGGCAAGACCTAGAGACTAACAAGCCTCCCATCTGGTCCGATGGACTCAAGACGGGATGGAAGTACATACGCCACTTACGCGCGCCAACCCCAATGGGGAAGGCTGCCGATTAACCTCGGTAGGGCCGCCTGGTGATCTGGCACACCTTCTACTAGCTATGCTGGCTAGTACGCGGGAATATATGGTTTCCCTCAACCCCGTCCGAAGACGTACCTGATCTCCCACGGTTATCGGGAACCACTGCTCCCTCGAGTCCTACCCAATCCGAACAACTCCCCAGCGGGAGGAGCTCGGCAGTTCGGTCCGAGTGTCCTCTAGTAACGTCAGACGTAGGTAGGATATAGATAGAACAATGAAAGAACAAAATTATTTTCCAGTGAATACGAAAATGTAATATTTCTCACCGTTAGTACTTTGAATTCCACGTCCGCTGCCACTGCCGCTGTTCCGAGTTCTGGACAATGAAATTTGTTCAATGCAACACCTTTCTTCTTGCTGATACCTTAACCATAAATAAACCACACTGATCAACACCAACAATAAAATAAAACCAGACCTCCATATTATATTTGTGCGCAAGCAGTTAGCACTTGTTATGACAGTAAAATATATTTTGGAGTGTGAGGTTGGGTATGAAAATTAAATGCATATGACAGTAAGTATATATCTAAATTATAAGGATATCGTCAATTTTCTCAACAACATTACTCGCGCGAATTTAAACACCTCGTATTTTTTCGTTCCTTCTTTAATAGGATGCACAGAACCTGGCACACTGTCAATTGGGCACGCAGATCCATATTTCAGTGGTCCGCTCTTTCTGTATTTGGAGCGGTGGTGGTTGTTTTTCAGGTTTTATTGTGAAGTTCACTTTTAGTTTGAAAGTCAGAAAGATAAGCATGATTTCCTTTTCGTTCCTAACAGGCACTCGTAAAAATGAGAGATTTTTGTACCTTAAAATAGATATAGATACAAAATGGGCAAAATAAAATGTTAAACATTACGTTTCGGAGAATGTAAATAATGTTCATTGGAAATGAACAGGATGATTAATCAGTAGTGATAATGATGTTTTGAAGAAATAAGTAAATTCGCCTGTTTGTGAAAACTTTAGACTGTTATACGAATAATTTGTGGAAAGTGGTTTGACAATTTCTCAATGACAGATTTGTCGCCCTGTCACGGCAAATGCCAATAACAAACAACATGATTGATATTTAGTTACCATTCCAACAAAATTGTGAAAATGCACATGATCATGCTCTTAAGGCACTGAAAAATTACTCTTCAACATAATAGAACTCAATTTTGAGTGAAAAAAGACGAAGAACATCTGTGGCTAAAATTGACATGAGGTTTAGCAACAGATTAAACGATCTTAAAGAAGCCGGAGAACTAACGAATTTTTACTGAATGAGTTTGTAATTAAACAAGGGTTTTATAACCATGAAGAAAAAAACAAATGTAGTGACGAGTTTGTACAGAACGTAATCATGATGATGATGAAGATGATGATGATAATAATAGTAATAATAATAATTAATTATAATAATAATAATAATAATAATAATAATAATAATAATAATAATAATAATAATAATAATAATAATAATAATAATAATAATAATAATAATAATAATAATAATAATAATAATAATAATAATAATAATTATAATAATAATAATTATAATAATAATAATAATAATAATAATAATAATAATAATAATAATAATAATAATAATAATAATAATAATAATAATAATAATAATAATAATAATAATAATAATAATAATAATAATAATAATAATAATAATAATAATAACAATAATAATAATAACAATAATAACAATAACAATAACAACAATAACAATAATAACAATAATAATAATAATAATAATAATAATAATAATAATAATAATAATAATAATAATAATAATAATAATAATAATAATAATAATAATAATAATAATAATAATAATAATAATAATAATAATAATAATAATAATAATAATAATAATAATAATAATAATAATAATAATAATAATAATAATAATAATAATAATAATAATAATAATAATAATAATAATAATAATAATAATAATAATAATAATAATAATAATAATAATAATAATAATAATAATAATAATAATAATAATAATAATAATAATAATAATAATAATAATAATAATAATAATAATAATAATAATAATAATAATAATAATAATAATAATAATAAACAGCTCTGGTGTGTAAAATTGGCTAAAAATCTCTTGAAACAGTTTTAAACAAAGTAATAAACATGACAGTGAGCAATTAACTTTATGTGCCTCTCTTAATGACGAATGTCGGGTAACTCTAAGCTCCATGGACCCTGTGCTCATTTGAGCATCATTTCACCCATTCCATTCATCGTCCGATATGACTTAACGTTGGAGAACGTAAATTACAAAAAAAAAAAAAAAAAAAAAAAAAAAAAAAAAAAAAAACCTTTCTTAATTCCCAGTACGTAAAAGTAATTTAGTTGGTTACTTGATGGTGTGCCCACTTCCTACTGGTTTTGCCCTGTGTGCATTTCCTAGTGTGTGTAGTGTTTAACGCCCACTTTTACTACATTCGCCAACGCACGCGGTGACACTGATGATATATGAGATGAAGTTGGAGCACAGGTGGAATGAGATGGTGGGGGAAACCGGAGGTCCCGGAGAAAACCCACCCCAGCGCCATGTTGTCCACCACAAATCTCACTTTGCAGTCGCCTGGGATCGAACATTTGCTAGTGTACACTGCTACAGATTCCTTTATCGCCCTCCCCTCCGTTTCGTATAGCCGAATCTTTCTTTCTTCTTTTTTAATGTACGTCCTCCAACGTTAAATAATGTCGGATGATGAATGAAGTGGGTGAAATGATATCTAGGGTCCAATGAGCTTAGATTCACTCGATATTCGTCTTTCAGAATAAGGGAAACCCCCGGAAACTCTTATCTGAATAACCCACTATGATTGAGATTCGAACTCGGGGGCTCTTGGACGTTCGAGGGATAAACACGCTACCTCCTACGCTATAGAGTCGGGTAAATCTGATTTTGGTTAAATCATTCAATTAAATGAGACTTTACTGATTCTAAAGTATAAATGTTTAATATACCACACTGACACAAATTCGCTATATTTATGAGGATTTCTATATATGCATATTTTATACTCGTATATTAAAGTGTACCTTTGTCCATTTTTCTTTAATACCTCTTTTTGTTACCAGAAATGTTTTCAAGTGAAATAATACATACCTAATTAAATACGGAAACAATAATCTCTATTCAAGTCAACATTCATATTTGGCAGTGATAAACTCAAGTCAAAGAGTAAACAAGTACAAAGTTACGTAATACCCGCTATACGACCCACCTCCGTAGTGTGAGGAAGCGTGTCTACCTCGCATTCAAGAGTTTCGGAGTTTCAATGTTAGAGAGAGTAAAGGGAGTTTTAGTAGTTTTCCCTATCCAAAGATATAATCGATTTCAGTACTTCATCCAGCAATAAGTGGTAAGACAAAGAAAGGATATATGGTTCAATCACCCCCTAAGTTTTGAATTTTATAGTTAATGCTCAAAATTGTTCATCTCATTTTCATTCTTTGTACTTGTGTTTACAAGTATACAGATCTTATTGTAATTTGCTTTATTCAGGTGCGTCAAAACCTGTGTTTACGGTTGAGTTTCGAAATTGAACTTTTGGTTGCAATACATTCCTGTTTCAGTCCTGTACCGTGGCGTAGTGGGTTGGAGCGTTGTGCTTCGTTACCTGCTTTCCGAATAGGCCGGGGATCAATCCCACCCAGGGGCGTACAAATTTTAAGTCCCGGGCGCCCATTCAGTATCGTGAGGAGTTTGAGGAGCTACGCCAGATAGCGAACTCTGATCTAGAAAGCTAACTTTCCGACTGGGGGCACCGTGATGCTGACTACATCTCCTCTATCAGTTGGATGATCGCCCATCTCTGCTTTGCCTATGTGGGTGTTAGGCCGGCAGTCGGGTTGGCAGGTTCAAGCCAACTTTGGACTGTTATGCGATGGGCTACATTCATAGTACCGTTTCTACTTAAGGTGAGACAGTACGCCCTATCTCACTTATGTTAAAATATACAACTTGATGACCCGTTTTTCTGAAACTATTTACAGCAAACACATCAACATTTTATAACACATTATGTAGGCCTTAGAGAAGCTACTAATCTACAATAAAGCTTTTATTTACAGTTTCAAGCATTTATATATTTTTTCTCTTTCATTATTTTTTTCGTGATTTTTTAGCATTAAAAACACCATTACATGGAGCTCATTAACAAAATTACTATGCTTGTAGATCTACAGCATTTCTGAAGCTACTTTTATAACATGTAAAAGTTATATACACATATCTCCAATAGTTTCTGAAAAAATGGGGCAAATGTTTAAAAAAACATAATTTTGATGAAAACGGCCTTAAAGCTTCCAATAAAAACTATAGCTTACAATTTACTCTGGGGGTTTATTAAAACATATTTAATATTCTCATTTAGTAACATAGCTTCTTTGGTAGCAGCTCTTATGGAATTTTCTGCAACTTTTGCAGACTATTTCCTAAAAGTGTTTATATTTGAAACACATTGTAGGGGAATTTGATAAGTTCATAAGACAACATAATATTTTACCAGCTCCAAGTTCCTGGCCAATGCATCATAGCCCATAAACAAGTTTCACATTGTTTTCATAGCACTATTATTGTGAAGAGCAGGACTAAATTCAGGCATACAATTTTCAAATTATTCCCTATACCAGTGCTTGTACTCGATTCTTCCTGTAACCTAACCTCACCGCCACATACTCTCCATGATACAGTTTCTTCTAGCACTCGTCCTAAAATGCCTAAATGTACCACAATATTACATTGAGTACAGTCTTTAGCACATTTTTTATTTACATTAATATTTACATGTGTTTGTAACTTCCTTTTCGAAGCACTTGGAGGAGTTAACTAAGGTCGACTTGCCACATGGTTGGGTATTATTTTCATTGACATCTACAGTCAAGGGTACCGTCTTATAAAATCTATTGCCTTGTTCTTATGTTTCTGAAAGCTTCTTTAGGTGTTCTCGTCTTCTTACCCAACTACACTTTCAGTTAGATAAATATTAAAAGGACAGTTGCTTACAAACAAAACTTGAGTTACAGCCACAGAATAACAAAACTAGGGAATCATTTGTTCTAAGGATGATAGAATAAAGAAGACGGTATCCGTATCAAAATACGCAGCAAAAATTACTCTAAAAACAAGGTCTTTCGCATGCTACTAGATGAATTAGTTCTGGACTTATTCCAAATTTTGTAAATAGATGCGCAGTAAGCTAATAAATTGACAGCTATCACTATATTCTTAAATTTCGTTTAAGTACACTTATAATTATAGTATATCACTATTATTGATACCAAAATGTGCGAAAAGTTTGAACTATTTAAGTGAGCAAAGAACATAAAATTATTCAAATTTTTTTTTTAATTTTTGCGTACAGTCTCACCTTAAATAAAGTAATATAATAACATTAAAATACCTGAATCGCTAGTTTTATAAGCCATGAACTTCTTAAAGCAAAACTTGATAAAGATAAAAATTAACTCTTATTTATTCCGCAGGAGTGGGCTTTCAGTTTAAGATTACTGTATTGCACCTTTATATGAATCTGGTTTCGCACGTATTTACCATTAAACTTTATTTCGCCTGTAAGTTGTAGCAGAATGTACATCTGTATGTTGTACTGGTGTTTACATAGTTCAAATTTAATGAAAATGGATATACGCAACAGAAAGGTACCTCCCTCAGCCCACTGTTGAGGTACACCTACGTGTCCAAAAGATAGTGGCAAATAATCGAGATCAGTACTTTCGTTTGTTGCTGCAAAGCATGTACATAGATTTATACATTTTCTAAAAATGTTGTTTTGGGTTTAGGGTTGCGTACATATTTTCGGTGAAATCTCAGTATTAATTGTTTTTCGTGGAATGCAATGCTGACCTTCTGCCTCTATTCCATTCATGGTAGAGACAGCAGATAAAGACTTGGAATGGAAGACATCCGATTTTTCAAGTTGTGGAAACCAATTGAAGGTTTACTTTGCCCCAGCTATAACCCTTAGCCGTTTAACTGTTTACCAGAACGATTTATTCAGTTAACTAATAAGCGACAGTGGCAGCTTGCCAATCACTTGTCAAGAGTCCCACACTGTCTGACATTAGACCTCACGTAATAATGGAGAAAGGTAAAAGAAATCTTTCCGGATAGCGGTGTGATTGAAACATCGATAAAGAGTGGGACAGCGCAATGTTGGTAACGGTATCAGGTGTCATGTGGGATGGATGAGGGGTCCCTACTGAGATCAAGAGGTCGCCAAAGAGGTCAGACTGGGTTCTTCTTTCTCTTGTTACTCGATCAAGTTGCCGGAACTTAGCCTTTCTACCACACTAGGTGCTGTTGTTTAAGGCTCCGATCGAAAACCGGATACAATTAATTTTAAAACTCCTTTTGTTGTAATTTCTACCCGTCTCACGAAAGATGTTTGGGTGCTATATCGACCAAGACCTACTATGAAGCTCGGTAGGTGTGTGGATAACAAAGTTCCCTGTTAGGTTAGTGACAACCTGGGCTCTAGACTACGAGTCCATCAACAAGAACGCTGTGTCAGGTCAATGTTACAGATCAGGTTCGAACACGTTTGCTGTTTCGTTACCTTTGACTGGAAAATATGTGCGCACAGGGTTTAACTGCAATCTCACCCTCTCCAAGGATTGTTGGTCATTCGAAAACTTAGTATCGTACTAGACCTGGTGCCTCTCATCTCTCCGTTTACCTTTATGCGGGTAAGAAGTTAATCTAAATGCAAGTCTGAAGCCTACCAATCTTTTAGTTGAAAACATGTGGAAAATAATGATGTTTGCCTAGGTAGCTCTAAACCATGGTTTTCATTCAGTAAAACTTAAGATGACAACGGCTTTCGCTGAACTAATGTTCTTTGATTGAGATAAACACCGTCTAAATGAATGGCTGAAGACTAAAACACACATATTTACCATGTTATTACTTATACCTTTACCATTTCTAAGAAAAATTTGTTATTGTAGCTTTTCTGGTTAATCCGGATAAACTTCAGTTTACTCTTGCACATTTCGTTACATTATACAATAGATAAATTCATTTGTTGATGTATGATGAATTTAAACAAAAATGACCTCCCGTTTGAGAAAAGAAGAAATATTTAAAAGTTCAAAACAATAACAACATATACCTCGGAAATGGTTAATTGCATGACAAAACTTATTTGACGAAAATTATATGTTTTAACGCTTTCTAAATTTTTGTGTAATAAAATATTGTCTGCCTCTTACTATTTACCAGTTATAGGAAAGTAATTCAGATCAAGTGGTTTTCAGAGGCTATTCCCAAAACATTCCAGATAACAAATCTAATTTGTTATGAAACAATTTAAACGTATGGTATTTAAAGTAAAATGTGGTTTTTGAGAAAACCATATTTTTGAAAAATGGACTATATAAAGTCTAATTTGATGTGGACGGATTTTCATGAAAAGCTTTGTGTGGCATCCTTGGAAGATGTTTAAGTTTTATAATAACTTTGACGGCATTATTGAGTGAATTTAAGTTAATTTGCACACAAACAAAACGCGGAACCTATCCTGATAAATTTATTTTATTCGTTTCCGAAAAACTGCTGCGGAGTAGAACTGCAACGCCCAAAACTGAAGCCTGGAAAGAGCTACCACTTGCAAGTAGTTGCTGGACATCCTTCGTCGGCTCTGTGGGGGTTTGCACTCCTTACGTATGCCATGTATAAACCACTGCCTGCCAGGGGTGAACAATGCCTACCGTAGAATGTTCGGGTGCTTCCAGCTATACTCCACACCCAATTTTTGGCACAAAGGCCTCACATAGAGCAGAGATGATGTCATCAAACTCTCAAGTGCGTAGAGGAGTGAGCATAGTGATAGTTCCCTTGTCAGTTAGTATGGCTTCTTTGTTTGAAGATACTTAAGAGTTATGATGTAAATATATCAGTTACTTAAACATGATTAATCTTGAATAATTAGGAACTTAAAACTTAATGAGCCAAATGAATTTTTATTTCTAGGCTTGGGTTATTTTGTCTTTAAATGGTTTAACAAACTTTTATTTACTTTAGCTTTACCAACAAATTCTATAAACTTGGTTGTGTTCTTTCTTTAAATACTGGTTTAGCTGAAACTTTAAAATACATGAAAGCTTTATTCATGGATGACTTTTTTTAAATGCAAAATTTTTTATTTCATAATTGAAACATTAGCCACTAATGCTTCCTGGCCAATATTCTAAAATTGACTGCACAATTACAAAATGATATTACTCCTTGGCAGTATCTACCACTCCACTTGAGGTTTTTTTTATATTAATAATGTTGACTGACCACATTTCTTTCGGTTGTTCTCGTCTTCAAAGTCTTGCCGTTCTGATACTTAATAAAGCCCCATTAAGTATGAGCTGGCCCCAGTTAGTTGGTGTCTTTATGTTTTAGAATATAATGTCCGGTGTAATAACAGGTGTAGTGCCAATGAATTATTGAAGTTGACGAGTATATCGTTGATGACTTCATTAGGCGGGCTGTTACATGTGGTCGGTAGAAGTATTGAACACAGTCTGTCATTTTTCCCGACATTCCAGCATTCAAGAGCAGGTCTCCCAGGATTGCCTGGATAGAATGTTGATCATTACAGTAGTTAGCCACTTAACAGGACCTGTGTGATGTGATAAATATAAAGGTTTTCTTGTAAGCTTTTCGTATTGCCTATGAGCTGTATAAAGCTTCCTGCCATGCTATTGGCTGAGAAACGTCATTAGAGCGGTTACTGTCCAAGTGGTGACCACGTCCAATACTGGTTAACTTGTACGCCTTTTGCGTGTCCAAAAATAGTCAAGCAGGCCGGCTAGCAGACGGCAGAACAGGAATAAGGTTAAGGTTTTGGTTGCAAAAACGTTAAACAAATGGGCGTGGCGTTGCTGTCCGGTCACATTCAGCAATAAACAAGCTCAATAATGCTTAGCGGGGGATATAAGGGGTGACAGCCTTTCAAACCAAATGTCCAAAGGCGTACTTGGACTCTTCCTCCTAAGAGGTGCTGTCTACGATCATAGCGATCAAGGTTGTACACCAGGTGGCTGGTATGTGTGTGAGTTTTAAGTGCACGGTACAGGTTCTCTTCCGTACCATGCCATCGGCTGTTTGGGATATGTGATGGTAACTACGCACGGTAACATAGTTCATTCTTAGCTCCCTGTTCCGCAGGACTGGAGCCTACGAATGCTCTCTGTTATTGGCGATCCTTAGACCTCGCATATCACGGGCGGGATAATCGCCTGTTGCAGGCGTATGTGAGCATACTGGATCCGCATAGAGGTTACAACTGTCGGAGAATGGCTTGTCCTTCGCCTTGAAGTGCGTAGTGAAAGTCAGCCTGCAACTGACGAGGACTCCAAGGTATTTGACGGAAGTAATGCAGAGGTTGCACGAAAGTTAGCGATGGACCTTCACCAGCAGATGAGTAGGGCTCTTTCTTTGGTCGATGGGTAATCTACCTTTTACTCCACCTGCCAATGGCTCGGAGCAGTCACTGTAGTGAAGGGAAACAGAATCAGTCATTTTTTGTTCTTTGCCACTAAGAAGATATCCGCATACTGGTACGTAAAGTTCCTTTGGGAATCAGATGTGTAGGCAGCCAAGAGCAATGGTACACTCCCTTCTGAGACTCAGAGGCACAGAGAGCTACTGCTGAATACTTTCCTCTCTCTGAATAACTGCTTCCAAAGGAACGTCCTTATCAGTGCCAGACAGGTGAAAGAGATGTTTGAATCCTTGAGTTTGTACGAAAGGATTTTGATAGCACGTGGTGACAAAGGCTATACCTATTTATTCAGGAACACAATGTCTAGAAATTTTGTGAAATAGTAGCCTTCTCGGCCAATTGCAACAGCCTGCATGGTCGTGGTATGTCCATTGAGAAAACCAAACTGGTGATCCAATACGAGGTGTCTTTTCTTGAAAAAGAAATAAGGCAAACTTGGAGCAGCCTTTCAAAGTCCTTTGAGATAAGTCGGAAGTGCATTTATGGAGCATCATGAAGAATACTCATCACTTTTGTGTCTTATAGGTGACGCAGACGTAAACATACATCGGAGATTCCTTAAGTTGATGACGGCCCTTCTAGGAAGATACTGAGGCACTGCCACCATGGTACCATCTTGCCCACAGCATTCATTTGAGTTTAGTTTCTTGTTATCTTTTTGGGTGAGCATAGGAAACCGGACCTCCCAGTAGTATATGCTTCTACGTATAGGTTCCGGCTATTCCATTTACTACCAGCTAATCCTTTCTGGCTGTTCAGGACACTACCTGTTGCATATACTATGGCTGTTTCACTCATTGTCATTCCATTTAAATCCCACTATCATATAGAAACCTCATGGCCATTATGCAACAAAACTAATAAAATGTCAGTGTTACAAGTAAAGATCAAAAGATTCGTCATCTAAATATGGTTTAACAATTATTTAAAATATTACTTTAGGCAATAAATGGGCCAGAAGTAAGTTATGTGCTGTCATTATATATAATTATTATTTTACATTGTAATTATCACGTGCTGTCATTATTTATCATTGCATATCAAATTTTATGTCAGTTTAGTATAATATATAAAGACAACACTACCTTCTATTTTCTCATAAACCTCAATGTACCTTGAAATTGTTGCAGGCATGGTCTTGTTTTTATAAAGTTCAACGTACCTTACAGGCTTAGCTCTGTAGAGATTACTGTACAGAGAAATCTCTTCTACCATTACCTATACCTATAGCAAACATACTAGCTAGGACGGGGCTATTAAAATCTAAGTAATCGGATTATGGTGACTGAGTCCAAATTAAAAGTCACGAGAAACTTCAAACTAATTGGACAGGTTATGAAAATGAACGTTACAACTACTTCATTAAAGGAAATACAGTTTCTGTTCTTTTCAACAGTTTTCAATACATTTAAGTTTTCTCGTAAGCTTTATATTTGTGAAATATCTATATTATCCGTTTATTTATAACAACAACCTACTCCTGCTTCTAAGGAGCCAAAGTGTCAACAAACATTTATTAATCTTTGTATGAGTAGGTGGTGCTGAAGAGTACTCACTTAAGTTCTGTTGTTCTTCAGCTCCGATGATCAGAATATGATTGAAAAACGTTTTCGAATCTCAAGAACAACAGAACTTAATCTTCAACACCGGCTACTAATACAAAGATTAAAACTGTCTCACTTTTAACATTTGTGGTCTTATTAGTAGAGTAAAATTTAATTAAACTTATGGATAAAATATTTATTGTAATAATAGAATGAATAAAAATGAAACCAATTTAGTTTTCACTGTATGCAAAGAGATCTTCAGTTACATTCGTAGGACTTATTTACCTATCCATTCTTGAAGGATTTACATGCTTCCATTATCTTTATTTGCATGGATTTATTATTAAAATAACTATATATTTTAACCCATTTCATATCAGTAGTATTAATTACTGTGATCATATAGTCTGGTTTAAAAGATGACTCGCTTTTATGTCATCAAAGTTTGAAATTTATTTCTGCAACACCATGCTCTCTTCTCTATAACCTAGAATATCTCTAATTCAGTGTAATCGAAATAAACATTTGCCGTAGCAGTTCCATTGTATATTTTCAAGGGAAATAACAAACACAGTAAGCTTAAATGATAGTTTAAACGTTTAAGAACTGGTAGCAGTTGAAAAGTATAAAGTTAAAGAGTGAAATATTTCGGAAGTGATTACCATTACAAAAAGGGTTTGTTTAAAATATATTGTGTGATATAGTGATATATGTATCCTTTGTGCAATAAGTATCTTGAGTGTACAAATGAAGAGAAATTCATTTGGAATTAAGATCAATTCATATTATTCGTTGAAATTTCAAAATATACATTTTAAATCAAGGCATCCCGGGCGATCAGCCGTGTCAAGTTGATAAAGGTCGAGCTTTCGGTCATTGCAAACTCCATGGCCTTCTTCAGGATCTTCAGGATCTTCCGATCTTGAAGATGGCCATGGAGTTTGCAATGGCTGAAAGCTCCACCTTTATTAACTTGGCACGGCTTTTCACCCGCGAAGCCTTGATTAGTAATGCTCGCCGTGAAACCTTCAAGTCTTACACAGATATACATTTTATTTGCCATGCAAATGTTTTACTAAAGAATGTTAAGAGATACCCTTGAAAAAATAAGTAATAATGGCAATATTCCTATATAAAGGATAGGATAGGATCGAATTGCATATAGTACGTTATTATTGCAACCAGTCTTGATCTACTATACCTATGTATCCAAGTGGAGCATCCCCGGAAGGAAGGATGAAGCGAGAGAAGACAGAAGGTAGCCGATTAAAGATTCATGACAGTACAGAGGGCAGGGTACCGATAATTTGCGAAAGAATTTCTGGATTGGAATGCTCCAGCGTCCTGTCCTCGGAGCTGGTTCTCTTGCTCTGGGTCGTGATGTCCTGTCTTTATCACGGCTGCTACAATGATTGCATGGGGAGCTCTTACTTCGGGCGTGTAGTATCGGTTGGGGGTAGAATGAAAGTAATTTACTAAATAAATTGAAAACTTTTTAACTTCTATTCAAATATTCCAATTTTAATGCTTTCAGTAATGAACATAAATACGACGTAAAAATATATACAACATTTAAGAAGCGTCGCTATTCCCTTTATAATTATAATGTTTTGCTCCTTGAAGATGATTATACAAAGAATCACAATTTTGCGTCTTTGCACCCCGACGTCTAAACGTAGAATTACCTTTTGCGTCTTTACTCGAATGAGTTTCAATGTAGAATGAATTTAACTCTAGCTGATTTGAAATTACTGAATTGGCCATTACTGTAGCAATTCAATAATTTCTCATTAGTTTTACGTCATTTAGTTATCCAATTTTCATTGTCATTTTTGGTAATCTTTATAATCCCCCCTCCCCCGGTAGGTACGGGATTGGCGATCCCGGGGTCCCAAGCCAAATCTCTCTATTGGCTGCCTCTGAATAGTGAGAGAGCTGATGCCAAACGCCCAAAAAAGGTTCACATCCGTGTTTGGCACTAAGTATAGTAAAGTAAATCAAATTAAAGTCAAAGTAAAGCCAAAGCGAAGCCAAAGCATAGCCAGAGCCAGAGCAAAGCGAGGGCAAAACCAGAGCAAAGCAAAAGCAATGCCAAAGCAAAGCTAGAGCAAAGCCAAAGCAAAGCCTGAGCAAAGCCAAAGCAAAACCAAAGAGGAGCCAAAGCAAAACCAGAGCAAAGCCAAAGTGAAGCCAAAACAAAGCCAGAGCAAAGCCAAAGCGAAGCCAAAGCAAAACAGAGCAAAGCCAAAGCAATGCCAAAGCAAAGCCGGAGCAAAGCCAGAGCAAAGCCAGAGCAAAGCCAAAGCAAAACCAAAGAGGAGCCAAAGCAAAACCAGAGCAAAGCCAGAGCAAAGCCAAAGTGAAGCCAAATAAATTCCAAAGCGGAGCCAGGGCAAAGCCAAAGCAAAGCCAATGCAAAGTTAAAGTAAAGTTAAGGTAAAGTCAAAGGAAGGTTATAGTAAAATAAAATACGGTTTTTTTCTAAAGGTCGCTGATGATCATTGAGTTAAGGGCCCTTATATATAAATCATCATCATCATCATCATCAACATCATCATCTTTTCTTTTAAATTACATTTAAATGAATCAACCTAGGTGTAAGACAGGGCTGTCCAATGTCGCCAACTCTTTTTAATATTTATATCAACGCAGCAGTTGCCGAATAGCAAGCTCAGTTGAAAGTAATTTTAAGTTAGGTCGTACAATCTGAAATACAGTCCTGTTTGCAGATGATCAGGTCATTCTGGCAGATACTGAAGACAGATTACAAATAGCTTTGTACCAACTCGACAAAACAACGTCAAAGTATAATTTTATCATTTCAGTAGAGAAAGCGAAAGTGATGGCTTTTATTGGTAAATACCAAACATGGTCCAAAATGCTCCTCAAAAACAAAATACTAGAACAAGTTAAACATTTTAATTATTTAGGATGTGATATTTCTTATGAATGTGACAGAGAGTTAAAACAAAAATCTATAAACTTCAAAACATATGTGGCACTATAAAACGAACACTGAAAAACACAACAAGAAGAGATGGCATATTAAAGTTTTATAAAACTATGGCAGTGCCTGTTATATTTTATGGAGCCGAGACCTGGACCTTCAACAGAACTGATAAAAGAATAATTGAAGCGGCTGAAATGAAATGTTTGAGGTACGTAACTGGCTGTAGAAGAAAGATTCACCAAACAGGCCTTGCAGTATAAACCAGTTGGTGTTAGAGATGTTGGAAGACCACGGAGACGCTGGGAAGATCCCTTCTGAGCCGAAACAGGCCTGTCTGGCCTATCTTGAAGGTTGATGATGCTGATGATTTAAATGAATAAATATTCGAACATTTCTTAAAAATTTAAACTAATGTTATCATCGATAAACAAAGTCACACTATTCTTTTTCCTTTGCTTTCAACTCTTCAATCACTATTTTAAATTCAATTCTTCTTTTTGATCTCCTTCCCTTTCTGCATCAATTGTTAGTAATTTCCAATGAATTATTCTCTCAATAAATTCAAAATAACAAAAATTAAAATATTGACAACGTTTGGGATTTTGAATTAAAACAACGGTTACAAATTGACCAGTTGGAGACTCCCCGACAGACCAATGCAACCAGTATCTCACCCACCGTGGTCCTGAAACGTCCTGCTAGGACGGAGAACATCCTACCCGAGAAACATATCATCCTGCCATGCAGCGCCGAGACTCCCGTCGACACTTCTACCCTAAAAGAGACCACCAGTTGACAGATGATGTGAAATGATAATCGAGATGAAATGGAGGGACAGAAAATTCGTAGGTTATAATTAACCTATTCAGCATTCGACTAGCGACCCGGGAAAACGCTAAAGAAACCCATGGGTAAGGTGTAGGTCGTCCTCGAGAATGGAACCCAGACCTCGTGAATTTGGGCCACAGAAGGAACCGCTTTAGCCATCCCGCTCGGTTACATTAAAGATAGCTCGGGCTAAAGGAATTTGCTTGAATCTTCGAAAATCTTCGTTTATCTCATACCAAGTTTTATATCTAAAGGACTTCTCGTTTTTGTATTATAGCGCTCACAGAGACCCCTGCTCACGCTGCACACATGGACAGACACGCGAGAACCTTTTCTATAAATGTTGCTCTTCTGGATTCAAAAGATCTCAAAAAATATATATTTCTAGGGAAACATCGCTTTCGAATTTTTGGTGGAAATGCAACAGGTACCTTGTTGATCTACTATCTACGTAGTAAGCCTGCGGAAGCCTTTGTGGTTGCAGCTTGTTCTTAATCACTAAAGCATATTTAATCGTAGCATTCCTGTGGGTTGCATGTACAGAAGAAATTGCTTGCTAAGAACGAAAGTGCATTATTGCATGTCTAGGGCTCATAAAGTAGATCTTTCGTTGTAGGTGATTAAATATCCTTTTTTGTGTAACTTTTTATCCCGTTTCTATACATCTATAAATCCTATGCTTTCCTATGTAAGAAGCTTTAAACTGCATTTCGCTTGCTTAATGTAACTTGGACGTTCTTTAATTATAATCATGATAAGATAAAAAGGAAACTTACATACGTTCGAATAGACCGAGGTTTGAACCAACGTTGTTAATGGTACAAGTTCTCAATCACTGATTAAGAAGCAACGTATGCGTAAGTCTTTATTAGCCGATGTTTCTTAACAATTAACCTATGTCACTGTTTGTTACGTCACTACTTAACATGAAACATGCTTTCTTCCTCTTCTTTTTTTATTTATCTTAACACTTTGACTTCCGTCTTACCTAATCTTTTACAGACGCTTTCTCCATAGTCTCTAAACCTCTCTATCATAGTATGTACTTGGGAATTGTTATTTTTCAGAAACTTTAGTCATTCATTTTACTACCTTTTACTTTTTGGGTTAATCATTTACAAAATATAAGTAAATTAAGTATTATACTCTACCTAAAAATACGGAAGACCCTTTTTGATATTCACTGATTATAAAAAAAAGCACTTTAAGAAAAAGGTCTGTGTGTATGCATATGTGAATAAGGCAACACAAAACAAAAGATCGTTTAAAAACCAACCTTTATATTAAGAATTCTAGGTTCCAAATATATCACAATAAGATTTTTTACAAAATCCCCACACCAGAAAATATATTTTATATTATTACATTAAAAATATTTCAAATAGCGAGAACAAATTTTAACTAAAATGGAAATGAAAGTATCTATACGAAAAATTAAATTTATATCTTGAGTTTGTTGGAAGTAGACTTTGAAATCCTGGTCATTATAAATTACCTGCAAAGCTGTAAGCTTAAAAGATAGACGAAACCTTACTACCCAAAATATACCTGTATCTGGTTGCAGTACAAACTTTATGTCAAATACTTGTTCATTTTTGTACTTAAAATTTCTCATTTGTTAATAGTTTGCACTTTAAAATAATTATATTGATATCAGATGTTAAGTTGTTGGTCGCTAAATGATTTAGTATGTTATTTAGTTATGTATTATATATTTAATGTTTATGTATCTAGTTATTTTTATACCAAGTGAGGTGACTCAGGCGGATTTGTCTGTGCTCCACATTCGGGAGGCCAAGGTTCGATTCCCGTGGCCGACCTACCTGGCCCATGTCGGAAGTTTTCCTGGGTTGCCAGGCAATGTTGGGTAGACTAATTATAATCCCCAATTTTGCTTTCCAACCATTTCCTCTCCGTTATCATTTCACATCGTCTGTCATCTAGTGGTCTCTTACAGGCAGAAGTGTCGGCGGGAGTCTCGGCGTTGCATGGTAGGATGATATGCTCTGAGTAAACCACTTTCTCCTCCGGTAAGTCGCCGGTCTCCAAACCGGCTCTGGGACGCTTCCAAACTACAGTATGGGAGAATCTCCGTTGTCGTGATCTACCGGGGGAGGTTTCTATCTAAGAAAAATTTGGGGACCTTGCACTATACACTGTAGTGACTCCTTAGGACCGCCGCCCTCTGTCACCTCTCGCCTCAACCTTCGCTCCGGGGATACCCCACTCGGTGGTATAAGTAGGTACAATAGATCAAGACTGGACGCAATGCCAAATCCCCTCCGTAGTAATCCTAATCATAATCATATTTATTTATTATTTATTTACTTATTTATATTATTTATTTATTTCTCTTGCCCATGTGAATAGAACGGAATCAGCTGTTGTAGGATTTGACAGCTTCTTAAGCCTATTGGATTGCGCTATTCCCATTGTGCTTTCAAGGAAATCTTAATAAAACAAGTTTCCACAAATGTCTATCTCGATTAACATGAAGTGGAAGAATGAACGTTAATTTATATTTAGCAATGTCTCAAATTACAGATAAGCCAAGGTTAGGTTTACCTTTTTCACATGATGAGTTCGTACAGTATGGTTGTTGTAGACCTTACGTTGTGGTGTAAGCTGTAATTTAATCAGTTCGCTATTAATTTTGCAGAAACCGAAAACTACAACAACGAAAGAAAGGAAAGAAGCAAACATGACAAAGGAAAAAGAAAAAAACGTAGAGAAACATACTCAGAGTGACTGGCTGAATTGGAATCGAAACAGGGCCTCCAATTGTGAGCTTGACACTTCACTGTTGAGCCATCTAGCTCAATCAGTCTAGTATGTATATGCAACATTGTTTTAAAATGTGTTTAACCCAAGCTTTTAACACATAGGGCATCACAGCCGGCTGACGCTGGTGACATGTGAAAATGATAATTGCAAAAAAAGAAATTTGGATTACATTCCAGGTATACCACTGGCAATGCAGGTTATGCAGGTTATGAGAATTACGGATAATCTCTGGCCTACTGATCCTGAGGTCTTGGGTGCAATTTCGGCTTGGCCCATGTAAAATAACTCTTACAGAAGGAAATTCCTGCACACTGGCAGCACTGATAATCCCATAAATTGATAACGGCATGGATAAAATATATTTTTAACTCAAAGAAATATGTGATAAACCTCAGTCGAGGAGGTCAGCTCCGGGCATATTTAAACCGCGAAGTTCTAGTTTAGAAGCTGAGCTTTGGCTACGTATTACAACATTTTTTCATGTTTGTTTCTTCAGTTGACGGTACTAAAGGTATCAGGGCTATCTTACTTTATTTTATGTAAACCTGCCTTAATATCAAACACAGGAATTCTTAAGCCGATCAAATTATCTGTACACAAATGTCAAAACTAAGAATGTAAACAACAGTGACCAAGGGTACTGGATGACAGGTAGACACAAAGATCCCTAGCCTCGTGCAAATACGTTACCTGTACTGTTCGACGCATTCAAGGGACTCAAAAAGTTTAGCTAGTAATGCTTGACTACCTGCGTGAATTCAGAAGAAATACTTCGTGCACAAAACAAAGGAGTAGGACAAGGTGACATAATGAACACATAAGAGTCAAGGTTGACTGGACATCGCTGGATAAACACACACTTGCACGCATAAACAAACACACAGACGCATAAACTAATACACACATACACGCAGTGAGTGTAATCTGGAAACACCAACAGGTTATTAATGGGATGAAAATAATTTTTTGTATTTTTTTTTCTAGCTTTAATGTTTAGAAACTCCCATGTGCTAATTACTTTTCCTCCTTTCAAGGTAGATTTTGATCCGAAACTTCGATAGCTATTCTCCCGAAATATGGTCTTGATAATCTCTTAACTCCGAAGGCAATGCGTGCAAACAGAAAAACCTATAATAAAAAGTGGGAGGAGCACAATGTGCCATATTTAGGAAGCCAGAATTTTCTCTATTCAAACAACGTTTACACAGAAAGGGTTTTATTACCACGTTTTACAATTTCAAAAAGTGGACTCAACGATTTAAATATATCATACGTTTCAGATACTAATGTACACTTATAACATGTCTCTTTGAATACCAATGAGAAGATCTGTTTGTTTAATGCAACTGGGAAGGGGAAAAATAGATATACAAAAAGAAGTTACTGCACGAAGATGTAGAATTCCTTTAATTGCATAATAAATGTCGAATGAGATTTTGTTCTAGGGCTCCGCTTTCAATTTATAGCATTCCAACATCCTTCTAAACAAGTTTTGAAGTAAATTTTCTAACTTTATTCCGTTTTGGACAGCAAATTCAGTTCATGTTATGCATACGCGTACATCCCACTCCTCTAAATTTGAGTTCAGTGCGCGTTATATTAAGACACAAGCCAGAAAATATGTCTGAATCCGGTGCAAGGAGCATAACTTATGAAAACTATCGTGTAAACGTGACTACTTTCCTTCAGGAATTTTTAAATATTCGTTATTTTTACAATAATTTATATGAAAATCGCCCATAAAAATAGTAAATGGAGCAAAACGAATACAGTTTCATATGTCGAAGAAAGGCAGAGACAAAAATAAACTTCTATTAACCAAACAACAGTTAATTTATGAAAGCGAGGTCTTGTTTCAATTCTTTTAGCATCGATTTAACATTCCTAAAAACCAGTTTTTTGTCGTATCTGTTAGCTGTGTATGAAAGTTTCAAACAGTGCCCTGATAGTTTCGGGTCGTATTTTACTTCATATTTGTTTAAAACAGCGAGGAGTGTATTTAAACTCTTTTGCCGTAAATTACAGTAACATTTATGAATTATAAAATAGCGTCAATATTTGAATATGCTAAAAAACCAAGGGGTAGTTATCCTGAACCAGAAGGTGTGTTAAACTGGTTTCATATAGGCAGGATTTTCTTTTACAGTTTCTAGATTCTGTATATTTTCTTATATTTACATCTTATTTGAATTACTTCACAGGCGTGACTTTAAGCAGTGAGATTAATTGATTCACAAAGCTGCTAAAATTTAATCATTTTGTTACGGTTTTGATATCTTTCCTGTTTTGAACACCAGCTATGTTTTCTTAACGAAATATTTAGTTAATTCCGTTGAAAATGCCCTTATATTTTAATATAATCTGATAAATCAACTCTCCTAAATTTCAAAACTATTTTTATATACAAAGTGTCTTTCCTCCTCCATTACGATGCCAGTTCGCTTTATTTGCTCTTTTTTTCTCTTTAGAATTTCTACGCAACCCTTATTTTCTTTCTCCACCATTTACTTTGGTAGACAAAAGAAGATATTTAGCGCGTAATAGCTTAATTTGTAAGCGGTTGTCCTGTTAAGTCCTCTTAAAAAATTAATTTTTATCAGCTGTGTATTTCGAAAACTAGAATAGATAAACAAAACTCACTACGTGAAACAGTACGTAGATCTAGTTAAATTGAGTAATTCATGTTAAATTGTTGTAGCATTTCCGAGAACTTAATTGTTATTGGTTAGAAAATTGAAATAATTATAAGTTTTGTGAAGTGATGAGTCTCCTTTCTTTTGTTTCCTGTACGAAGATTAATATAGCAGCACTGTTTTAAACATTTGACTAACCCTTCAGCCTCTTGTGAAATATGTAATGAAATCGTTTATACATATTTTTATCTGGATTAATATGAAATAAAAATTAAGATTGACTGGCGAAATAACAAGCCACATTGAGTAGAAAAATGGTAAAATTTGAACTTAAAATTGGGGATTGCATTGGTTAAGTATATTCTTAGTATGCACCTTTTTGTTTGACTCATATTTCTGCCCGTCTCGGTAGCATAGATGGTAGCGTGTCTGCCTCACGCTCAATAGGTCCCGAGTTCGAATCTCGGTCAGGGTGAGTTATCTGGATAAGGTTTTTCCGGGGTTTTCCCTTATCCTGAAAGACGAATGTCGGGTAACTCTAAGGTCCCAGGGCTTATTTGAGCATCATCTCAACCATTTCATTCATCGTTTGATGTGACTTAACGTTGGAGGACGTAAATCACACAAAAAACTCATATTTCTTATTAGGGTCCTTCCTTGTGTTTACCGTCGACCAAGATGGCGCAATTCATTCTGTTCTTGTGTATGTGTTGAAGGTTGTGGGTTTGACCCTGACCCTTGTACGGAGATATTGAAATACGCTAGCCTTATGCTGTGCTGGTATATAAAGTGTTTCTTATGCGAGAGTAAACTTATATAGAACCTAGTTAAAATTCTAAATCTTAGTTTTTAATCGAATTAAAACTTAAACCTTTTAATTAAACTTTTGCAGCATATTGTTTTGTTTCTCTCTCAATTATTAGCTTTAAATTGTGCTTAAAACTATTAAAAATGTGGCATAATTAAATTGACCGTTGAGGTTTAACTGTTAGAAAAATTATATTTAAAGTGTTAAAACCTTTCCTGAGAGAAATGAGTAATATATAATATGATTTTTTAAAATTTTATTTTATTATTATTTTTTTTTAATTTACGTCCTCCAACGTTAAGTCATATCGGACGATGAATGGAATGGATTAAATGATGCTCAAATGAGTCCAGCGTCCATAGAGCTTAGAGTTACCCGACATTAGTTTTTCAGGATAAGGGAAAAACCCGGAAAAAACCTTTTCCAGGTAACTCACCCTGGCCGAGATTCGAATTCGGGACCTCTTGATAGTGAAGTAGACGTGCTACCATCTACGCTACCGAGGTGGGCATGATATGACACACATATATATATAATAGATGATTCTATAAGTATACAGATTAGTATTTTAAAAAAAATATATTAAACAAACGACAGTATATTGTTTCCGAAATTCTGGTTGTTTCTTAACCTGGATAATCTGATTAAAGAGCATATCCGAAATTTGTGTAACATGTAGAGGGTGTTTCTGAATTCCACTGATTAACTTCAGTTATACAAGGGTTATAGAGGAATTTTAGGGGAAAAATTCGAGATAGGACTCTTATGAACATGCAATAAGTCAAAGTAACTTTGAGCCGATGCGCCACTTGATACCGCCTCTTATTATACACACGCATTTGCTATACCACCTGAAAGTGTACATGGAGGGAAATTGCTGGTTTTCAAATCAGCATTGAATTTTAAGTTCTTTCCCTGGCTACTTATTGTTTACTTACATATTTTATTTCTCGAAATTGTTGGTTGTGCTTCATTTGTCTCCGGCGCTGATGTTAAACGTAATCACACAAGTCAAAACAAATGAAATTTAGAACAGGAATACTCCAACTTTCTAAACATAGAAAACCTTTATGGAGGTTAAAAAGGACGAAACCAATATTTGGAACTAATACAATATTGCACTTACAATTGGAAGAGAATTGGAAAAGAAGCAACTAGTGTGCAAAGCAAATCAAAGTCATTTTCCTACTCCGGTTTTAATTATTGACTTCAAAGGACTGTGAAGATACGTTAAGATATACGGTAACAATTACTAACAGTCAGCACTAACGTTTGTGAACTCTAATTTTCTGTAGGATTTTCGTCTTTGGGAAGTAGCTGTTCATAACGAGATAGTATATTTGCACGAAGTTAAAACTATGAGAACACAGCAAATGGCGTCGCATGGAGAGCTCACTAGGTAACATGGTTGGCTGTAGCGAAATGGTACTTTGTTCGATTCCCTTTCTAAAATAATTTCTACTTTTATATTTTGGTTTAAGATGAAAGATTACCGTTAGTATATCAAAGACTTCTCTACACATATGACTTTGTTAGGTAATATTTATAAATGCTTATTGATCAGGAATACCTGACGTCTGCAACATTTTTAAGGTCACTACGTGAAATTTAGGTAGATGTGGAAACCAGTATTGTATGCTATAGAGAGGTTTATATTTTTGTGCAGTAAGGGTTTGTATATCCCTTGTGGTTAATCAGTTATGTAAAAGTCACCAGAATGAAGTGAACTTCAGAGGCCATTTCAGGAAAATTCAAGAATACCGTTTATTTGTCTTGAAAATATCTGAAACGTACAGTATTTTAATAAAAATTGTTAGAGCCATTTTTTATAAAACATAATTCTTTAAAGTTGTTCTAATAAAGAGTAGATGTAGAGGAGAGGTTATCTTGAAAAGTTCTTGTAGTATTTTTGGAAAATCCAGACCTGAAATACTAATTTTGGTTTTAAACCGACTTTTGAGCTATGCTGTTTATACACACATACACACATGTTTAAAAGAACCTTATTTGAAATGTTGAAATCGTAATTTTGTATGTAACACAATATATATTACCTAATTATGTACTGCATGTTGTGCAAACATTACATAGGAGATTTAAAAAGGAACTGAGAAATTTTGAATTCTCTTTGATTCATCGTACATGACTGAGTTGCGTATTCTGTGTTTTCCTTCAGGCCTTAGGTTACTGAACTCTTTTCCGCATCATTTCAATTCATTAATTCATTGATTCAATCGAGTAAAGGAGTGTAGATTTACGGGAAGTAAGGAAGAATAGGCAAATGGAAAAAGAAAAACATAAATACGAAACGTCTTGTATGAATGAAATGCAGGATGTACCTCATCTAACATCTCAGATGTTTTAATCAAACTGCCTGTTTGCAATAGATTGTAAGTGTGATATTCACCTTGAGGTATATTTCATTGAGAAAACGTAGCTTCAAGGATACAAAATTTATTAATGAAATACGTATTCAAATTGACACCGAAGTTATTGACTAAACGGATTAAAGAAATGGGAGAATTAAGCGACATAACGCTCTTTTTGTTAGATAAAGTCAATGTATAATGTAGGAAGCAGGATTTGCAGTTTTCTCAAGAACAGCTCATTAGATAGACAGTTAAAGAATTGATAGAAATGCAGTTAGGTCATTAGGCTTAACGAAACTCAAGACAGGCAGAAATATATGCAGGAAAATCTCAAAAGGCAAAAGGAATTCTTAGAAGCTACCAAATCTTCAAGTGAAAATTATTTTTCTTTGTAAAGCTTCACAAATTTGAAGGGACTTCTTTTTGGCAAAAGTATTTCGATACTTTCGTGTCGTACAGAGGTGTTTAATCTGAATCGATTATTATTGGCAGTCCATAGCGCCTAAAGACCACACTCGGTTATTCCTACGTATCAAGAGAGTTCCTGTATCAGAATTTCTACGAATCACGACACATTACGCTTCTTCTTGTTATTACGAAAACATTTACGTTTAAAGGCTTAATTATGCATAGTAGACGTTGTAACAGATATTTATAATTTCGATTGCCAAAATTCAGAAACACCTTCATTCTATACCCTCAAACGGTTGCCAACTGGCTACAAACGGCTAGTTTATTAGCATCCCTTAAATTTATTTGTCAACTTAACTGTTGTGACTTTATCCTCCCGCTCACCCACGCATGCCCTGAGAAAAGGATGCATTAGTTGTCAACAATAGCAGCAGGTATCAGATCCATCGAAAACCAAAATATTTGAGACAACATCAAGCAGTGCCGCACACACCATATCTAAATTCAGCTTAAGATGATCTCGTATTTTTTTCGGTCAGTTAGTAAACTGCATCCAGTGTTTATATATGAGTAACTCTATGTACTGTAAGATTAGGATTGGGATTTCGGTACGTAGGCCGCCATGCTGAGCCCATTGTGCCTATGCCCAAAAGTGGGGCAAGCCCGGGAGGAAGGATGAGGTGAGAGGAGGCATAGGGTGACCGACCCAAGGAGCCAATGCAGAGGGCAGGGTCCCTATAGTTTACTTAGATAGAGACCTCCCCCGACTGGCCAGGACAACGAAGACGTTGTCCTACTGCGGCATGGCAACGAGCCCAGCAGCTGAGCCCCAAAGGTCCCTGGCTGGCGGTCCCGAAATGGTCCCAGCAGAGGCGCGGAAACCTTCAACCGACCTACCGGAGGAGGAAGTAGTTTACCTTAGAAATGTCATCCCACCATGCACCGCGAGACACCCACCGACACTTATACCCTTAAAGAGGCAACCAAATGAGAGATAATGTGAAATGATAATAGAGATGAAATGGAAGGGACAGGAAATTCGAGGGATGTAAATAACCTACCCAGCATTCGCCTGGTGACCCGAGAAAACCTCGAAAAGCCCATGGATCAGGTAGGTACGCCACGGAAATCGAACCCGGGCCTCCCGAATGCGGGCCACAAATGAAACCGCCTGAGCCATCCCGTTCGGTTTATTTACTGTAAAATTTTCACTATTTTTTATGTTACCCAATTTATTCACACGCTTCATTGAGTCCATCCCGAGGGGAGTTGTTCGGATTGGGTTGGACTCGAGGGGCAGTGTGTTCCCGACACCGACGGGGAATTGGGTACTTCCGGCCAATCTACGGCCGCCCGGAGGGGGTAGAGGGTTGCCTAAAAAGTCCCGGGTGCTAGCCTGCAGAGCTTATATAAGGTGTGCTAGATCACTATTCGGCCCTACCGAGGTTTTCGGTAGTCTTCCCTGCGGGGTTCACGCCCGTAAGTGGCGTATCCACTGCCATCCCGTCTTGACGTTGTGCTCAGCGGGGGGGGGGCTTTTAAGAAATCAGGTATTGCCCTATGGAAAGAGCCCCGGAGTATCCATCGCTCCCGGGTAGAAGGAGGCCGGGTCCTTGGTTCTACGGGTCCAGGAGTAATGGGAGTAGATTCCTCTGCACTTAACTGTCATTTCTGGAACATCAAATCAATTAAATATTTAAAGGGTGTTAAATGTGCAATTACAAACATCCTATTGCATGGACATGCTGTCTAAAAGCACTTTGAGGCTGCATTTTCTGGCTTGTTGATAGCGGGCTCTTTATGCCAACCTGGAACTCCGTCGGGCTGAAGAAACTGCCTACAATGGTTAGGGACCCACCGCGACTGTAAAGTCGCCTGTAATAGGTTCTGACCACCTCCTTCCTCCTGATGCATGTCACATAATACGCCATTCACATTTTTGTCCTTTCAATTTACATTGACGTCCTCGTACGTTAAGCCATAAAGAAAGGTGAATGAAATGGGTGTTTGAATGGTCTGGGGTACGCTACTGAAGGGATTCGGCATGGAGGTCCAAACGTGATCTCTTGTACCTATGTCCTCAAGTAGGACAACCCCGGGAGGAAGGATGAGGCGAGAGGAGGCAGCGGGTGGTCGTCCCAAAGAGCCACGACAGTGCATAGGGCAGGTCCTTACACTTTACCAGTTGGTATCTCCCAGCAGGCCAACACCCCACTGCTTGGTCCGGAAATGAGCTCACCAGACCGGGTTATGAACTCCCGCCATGAAAACAAATAGGTGTATATTTTGATCTTTTTGTAAGTTTCGAAAATGGTAAGCAGGTAAAAGGATATTATAGAGCAAACAAGGTAAATTTCTACATAATTAGAATATTAATGATAATAGCGTTGGAATTAAATGAATCCCTATATACCTCAGCCTAAAAGGTTTTTAGTGTTTTAGTGCACTTCCTTAGCATCTCATACGCTTTGTTCAACCAGTTCAGCAAGTGAGTTATTGGCCTTACAAGTTCAGACCCTACTCCGGAATGCTTGACCATTTCAAAGTTGTTTTCTTCCTCTTCCTTTTTTAAGTGATTCACAATCCAGAAGAAAACTGCTGTTTAATCAGCTTGTTTACAGAAACTACATACTCGTTCTTCGTGGAGTGTTGCTACCTTCCAACGGTGTTTCCTGAAGATACGTGTTTGGTTAGATACAATTAGTAATAAATAAAGGTATATGTACTGTGGTCATCGTTCCCGTAATTAAATTTTTGCAAACCTGCCATTATCAACAGGGGCTCAATATCGTCCATTATTGGGCCATTATAACACACCAATATCGTATTTTCTATAGCAATGATGTAATACCAACATTCCAAGTTGGTAAATCATTTTATAATTCTCTTTTCTCTGAGCAAGGAGTTACTAAACGTTTTGTAGATTATTAAATATGGAGTAATTGAGTTATGCATGTATAATTATTACCATGCTGCGGTTATAATGGCTACGTCACAGTCCGTAACATCTGCTCACTTCTCTCCCAGGAAGTGAATGCATGTAAGTGGCTGTTCAACACACCAGGTATTAACAAATGAAATCCTGCACGGCTTCGAAGTAGTTCCAAAATAGATAGTTCAAGGAAAAAACGAGAGAGAGAGAGAGAGAGAGAGAGAGAGAGAGAGAGAGAGAGAGAAGAAAAGAAAGAAAGAATATCTGTGCTTAGAGTTAAAAACAAATATTTTGTTTATTAACGACATTGTCAATTACCAGGATCATATCAGCGCCACCGGTGTGACGAAATTTCGTCTCACAATAAATTTACTGACAAAGGCTGTTGCTTTTAGGCACAAAAGGCCAGCGCCACAACCAACACAGCCACCCTAACCGACACTTTAGTTTTAAGGCTATTATAAACCTCCTAGAGTATAGAATGTATCACCATGATTTCACACCATACCTGTCCACAAATCTTTCAGAAATGTTCATTTCACATCGACGGTATGTTATGCTGCCGTACAAACGGAAACAACGGTTTCACTACTCTCTCTGCCTCTGTCTGTGCAAAGACATCAAAGAAAGTAGAACTCTTTCTGGGATTGGCCTGTCTCAAGGCAGTAGGTAAAAGGTAAAATTATAGACGAAAGAGGGGGGCTTATGGAAGCAGAGTATCGTAAATACAGTATATCCGACCCTTTTGGGTGCTATCATTGCCACTAGGAGGGAGGAATGAGTGCAAAATCCTAAAGGGCAACCATAATCGGATGTCTCTAACGTCTCCAGTAATGCCGCCCAAACCCACTCGTGACTCCTAAACCTCAGGAATGACTTACGGCCGATCCTAACTGAGACTTCCCGACCGATGCCAGGAAGAAATCTCTACAGAGTGCATATCCACCGTCCAGCTGCAACATGCCAAACAATGTCGGCTGGTCATATAATAATGAAGTATATGACAGTGAAGGAAGTTATGTTTATGTGCAGGGAAATAATCGTAGGAGAAGAATCATCCAGCTTTCAGCTATTAACTCGAGAAACTCCCGAATAATCAATGGCTCAGAGTAAACTGCTGCCAGAACCTCCTAGTTTTGTATGTGAAGCCATCTCTCTGTGTGATAGAGTAGGAATAGCCAAATCTCCTTGAAATTGAGGTCAACGGGCAGGTTGAATATGTTCAAAATGCAATTCCCAGAGTGAACTTGATTTTAGAGTGAAGAAATGATACGCAATGTTATAACAGACCTGACTTACATAATGTAGATTTAAAAGTGATGTATCTTGTCATCCTACATTATATAAGTCTATGTCGCAACACTTCGACTCATTTCTTAGAAACTTTATGCGTTGATATGACGCCATCTCTAAGCTCTTCTAGGCATTTTCTAAAATCTCTACCAATATATCCTATGCCTCTGTCTTCACTGCCTATAGCAAGTGAAGGAAG